>JAJOZX010009660.1:0-146962 GCA_023014485.1 Bathynomus jamesi | reverse complement strand
GATCATAGCAATGAAACAGGCAGAAAGCGAGTTAAGTAGAATAAAACATTTGCTAGAGGGTAAATTAGTTTTTCCTAATTGTTGATGAAAGTGAAGTAAGGGGCTCAAAATATTGAACATACTTGCTGGATCTATTGATGTTCCCAAGAAAACATTTAATCAGGTGCGATGTTCTTCTTGGAAATGTTAATGCACGAACTGTCATACACAAGATTGACGATACTGTAAAAAGAATTCGAGATACCAAGAGAAAATTTCTGTTTACTTCTGTCTGATGCAGCTCGTTACATGGTGTCAGCTGGAGCGACACTCAAGCAACTTTTTCCAAGACTTTTCCATGTAACGTGTCTTGCGCATCTGTTACATAATTGTGCGATGCAAATAAGAGCATTTTATAGTGATGTTGACACTTTAATTGCATGTGTCAAGGCTTCTACTCTTAAAAAACAAAAGAAGGAAGGAATTGTTTGCTGAAATAGGAACTCCTCCAGAACCGATTGTAACACGTTGGGCAAGCTGGCTGAACGCTGTTTTTTATTATGCAGACAATTTTCCAAATGTGAAGACAATTGTGGAAAATTTGAAGATGAAGGAATCATGTCAGAAGGCTAAAGAGAGTGTTGCTAATGAAAAACGCCAAGCAACTAATGTCAATCAAAATGAATTATAGCTGATTGCTAGCTTAGTGACTAGGATGGAAGCATCTGATTGCACCATTAGAGAGGCATATGAAACCATTTCTTCTATCAACCTTGGCGAAGATATGTGTTCAGTCAAACAATACATTGAAACAAGACTCAAGACAAATGGTATTTGTGAAATAATTAACCTCAGTAGACCTGAAATCTTACCAACAGTTTATGGTCAGCTTTTGCAATGTCAACTAACAACTGCCGCTGTAGAGAGATCTTTCTCCATGCTTAATAAATTATTAAGTAAGGATCGCAATTTTTTGCCAGAAAATGTCGGCAAATACTTCATAATTTACCACAATCGGTCAACTGATGTAGAAGAGCAAGAATAAGTAATTAAAGTATCGTTTTTATTATTGAAAGTAAAGGCAACTTTATAAGTCAATTTTTTCAATTCGTAAGGTCAACTTTCTTATTTTTTTCGGTCAACTTTTGACTGCCCTAATGACATAAAACAGAGAGTAATGTTATAAACATTTTAATGAGTTCATATAGGCCAAGATTTTGTAAATAACTGACCCATTTTTCGGTCTACTGTAGACCTTCATTACCTTGAATTTAAGATGTACTAAATGAATTGGTTTTATCGGGATTAGTAGTACAGTATATATGATTAGAGACCGGATTTTGCCCTTTTTGCCTTTTTTATTCCCGTTTATAGATTCATAGGCTTCTTTTAGAGAAATCCATTTCGGGACTGTGGGATGTATATAATTAAATGTTATAGTGCCTATAAACGCCTATTTTGATGGTTAGTGCCTAATTTAAAATACGTGCCTATATATGCCTTTTTTTAATTTTATTGTACTAAGTAAAGCAAAATAACTCGCATTTTTTAAAATTTGTAGGCCAAATAGGGCAGGGGATGGAAAAACCGAGGCTAGTCCTGAGGCAACCAGCACAGCCAATCAGATCACAATACGTCAGCCAAATATAGCCAATCAGATCACAATACGTCATTGTGACGCGTTCGGCCTCGATCATTTTGTTGGTGCGTGCAACGTGGTGTCTTTGTTCAAGTGCTTTTGCTAAATAAAATCTCACGTTTGTGTTGCTTACGGCTTTTTTATAAGTGAGAAAAAATGCCTAAGGACAAGACAGCCAAAAGTGTTCTGTTCAGGCAGTGGATCAAGAAGGACCCAAACTTCACTACGGATGGTGGAGTTATTTTCTGCCAACCTTGTTCCAAAGAGGTACGTTGCAACATTTTTTATTCTCTATCCTAAATAACAAAACCCTTCGAGGAGACCTGGCCTACATCCAGTGATGGCGCAGTATCTAGATACATGTATCGCCAATACGTATCGATCGATACTTTGTATCGGTATCGGTATCGTTTTAGCTACTTGACAAAAGTATCGATTTATCGGTATCGCTAAGGTCAATTTTCTTAAATGTATCGAAAAAAATCGATACTTCGATACATCGATACATTAATAAGAATTTTTAAATATTTAAATAGATGTTATAATATGACACTACTGAGTTATATTTTATGAATATACATAAATAATAATATATTAAATATTTATTTAATGACAGTACTACTCTACTGGTCACGTCACACAGTACGGCGCAACGTTTAAACACCTTTGTACATTGTGTTATTGAGATTAATTAACCATAATATAGAAACATTGTTAGCTGTAGAGAGAAGCTAGAGCGTTTGAATTCGGAGGCATTGCGTCATTGTTAGCCACTTCTCAATGCAGTCACAGTAGGGCTCACTAAACGGTTTGAAAAGTTTCTGTCTTGATGCGTGCATGAGTGTAAAGCAGCAATACTGGCATCGTCTTCAAATCCTCTGTTCAAGTTAAAGTGGATGACAATAAAAGACAAATTTAATACTAACATTGTCAAAAAGAGGGTTCAAGAAATGTTGTTAATGCTGTTAAGAGCCTCAGCGAGCAGACCCCCCAGCAACAACTAAGTGATGCTTGCATCTGACGGAAGTGCAGATGATTCTTCTGTTATGAATCTGCTTCCACTAATGTCTCTGCAACCCAAGATTCCACTGAGATAGAAGTTTTACAGTATCTGGGTGACGGAAGTCATTCTCTCCAATCTCTGAGGCAGTACCCAGGAATTCTACGGTCTTCCTGAAGTATAAACACGCCACTACCATCCTCTGCTCCTGTAGAACGGTTGTTTAGTTTGGCTGGTCACATTCACGCTCCAAAAGGAATAGACTGTCTGACCAGATGTTTAGCCAGCTGGTATTTTTGAAGGGTAATAGTAATTACTTTAATTGTTAGTGTAATATTTTCAGTCATTCATGTATCCTACAAAATTTAAAACATACTTTCATTAAATAAAGCAATTGTTTTTATTTACATCTATAAAACCCATTAAATGTCGTTGATTTTACTTACAGTGCGTACAAATTACTAGTATAAACAATAATATCTAATACCTACATATTAATGAATAATTATAAAAATGTACCGGCGATACATGTATCGGTATCGGTATCGCTTAAGTCAAGACATCTAGAAAGTATCGGCGTATCGGTATCGCCTAAGACGTTCTTCATGTATCGATGTATCGGTATCGCTTTAGCGATTTTCATGTATCGATGCCCCATCACTGCCTACATCATGGCCAATTTCGGACGGGTGCCAGGGACCATAACCAAGCTGGAGAGAGAGAGGCCTGCCGTTTGTTGAAGCAGTAGAAATAGTTCAAAATTTAAGGCAGGAGCTGAGCCAGGTTCCTGGTTACGTAGGGAAAGAAGTGGTAGCAAAATTTGAAAATGTTCTCAGACGCAATACTGGTTGGCAAACCATAGTGAACGTTTCAACAGTGTTCAAAGGAGAGTGTCAGGAGGGTTCTGGACTTTGAGCCAAGCGAATTAGCATCTTTGAAGTTCGCACCAATTACGTCTTGCGATGTCGAAGGTCGTTTTCTCGATATAAAAATGTATTGAGTGACAGGCGATGTCAATTTACGCCACAGAACCTTAAAAAATTTTTAATCATCATTTGCCATTTCAATTTATAGTTTAGTTGAGTTTTTGTAAGAAGATAGTTTAAATGTTTGGATTTTACTTTGATGCAAATAAAATGTTGATGGTTTTTGAGATGTTTAGTTTATTTTTTACAATAAAAATCCTGATCTTCATCAAAACTGCAAATGGGTTTACTGTAATTCAACAATAATAAGAGAAAAGTGGGAAAATAGAAATGCCTATTAAGTGCCTTTTTTAGCTTTTAGTGCCTATTTAAGCGACTTTTTTAGGGCTTCTTTAGTGCCTTTTTGCCTACCTATTATTGATTTTTTAATGCCTATCAATCCTAACTCTTATATGATATATACATATATACACACACACATATACACACACTGGTGTACGCGTTACTTTCTATAAGTAACAACGTTACCGCTACCGTTACATTGATAAAAACGTAACGTAACGTTACCGCTTCAGTTATTTTTATGAAAAAGTAACGCATTACCGTTACCGCTACCGTTACTTTTAAGAAAAGACTAGAATAAAAAAGCCTTAATAATATCAAATTATACTCTATATGACAAAAAAATCAAAACATAAACTCAAATAAAAAAAATGGCCTATCCAAAAAACTAATCTTGCAGATTTTTTAGGAGTGTGTTGTTCGATTTCAGGGACACTAGTTTTTCAAAATTGGCACCTGTTAGCTCCTCCAAACGAGGAGGACTATCAGCTAATTAACAGCTAATAAATGATACTATTCAAATGATCAGTTTGAAAGTAACGAGGAGCGAGTAACGATTGAAATCTCTCTAAAAAGTAGTGTCGTTACCATTTTCGTTACATCTCAAAAGTAACGGTGTTACCACTACAGCTACTAAAAAAGTAACATCGTTACGTAACGGCGTTACTAGTAAAACACTGTGTGTATATATATATATATATATATATAATATATATATATATATATATATATATATATATATATATATATAAACTGTTAGGGCTAAGTCTGGTTAAACTCTGGAGACTAATCATAACCTAGTCACTAGTGGCTTAAAACTAGGCGTAATTATTAAATATGTTAGCTGCTTACACATAATTTTTTATATATCTAGGACGTAGGTTACATACTTACTTAAATACGCTAGGCCTATTCAATTTTTGGTCAGGCTAACACAAATTATGTAGGCCCTACCTATGTATCGGTATGATCTGCAGATTATATATATATATATATATATATATATATATATATATATATACACACACACGTCAACAATGACGTAAAGAAAACGGAGGAGCGGTGACTCTACTTTGGAGGAAGTAGAGTGACTATTTTAGTCAAGAGTTGCTAAGCAACTGAGCGTCTGCTTGCTGACTCGGTCAGATTTCCGCACAGGCTGAAAATGTCGAAAACCCAACACTGTGTATATATGTTACAGGGAATCTACGTAACTAGGGATTTCATGAAACCCCTAAAATGTTCAGGGATTTCATGTAAGGTTAAGTCTTAATATTTTCGTTAAACCTACGGGAAAATTATTGAATGCCCGGTTAGGTCAACTGTACGCTCTTGACGATTGGTTAGGTTAAGTCGTGATATTTTCGTTAAAACTAACGAAAATATTACGACTTAACCTTACATGAAATCCCTGAACAGATTCCCTGTCAGAGGCTGTAACATATGTACCTATACCCATGGGCACAAATCCCCATGGGACAGGGGAGTACATGACCCCCCCCCCCCACGACACACACACACTTTTTGAAGGCCAGAGACAAAGTATCAATTGTACCCTCCACTATTTGGGAACTATTAGGAACTCTTAGTAGGCTAACGGTATTAATAATAAAAGGAATTATAATGCAGAATAAATACTATTATTTATTATTATTATATTATATATATTATTATTATATTATATTATTTGTTACGATACATGTACATGTTTAAATACATGTACTACAAATCCATTAATTTTTATATCCAAATGTACCCCCACACTTTTTGATAGCATGCCTATACCTACAATGTGATATTAGCCTTCATTTTTTTTTTTTTATATATATATTTAGTGTCTTTTAAAGAGTTTTAAGAAGTGAAAGTGGAAAGACATTTTTTGCTGTGCTCCCAAGTTTTTGACTGATTACACAGGTCAACAAAAAAACTTTTTTTTTTCGTTGCCAAGGAAATTCGTACGAATTTAGGGTATTTTGGGGTTGCTGAATTCCAAAATGAAAGTAGTTTTTCCGATTTGGCTCTAGTTCTTGAGATAATGAATACCCTCAATTAATAGGAAACGTAACCATAACGCGTGCATATGGGAAACTACCGGAACATTCTAGATGGTGAGACCGAATAAAATGCCATTATGTATTTCATGTGTTTACTTTTGTATGATTTGAGATAATTTCAATGCGATTTGTAAGTAGGCTCCGCCTGAACATTAAATTTTTTTCATTTTACGTGTTTCAATGGGGTACCAATTATCTCATAAATTAGAGCCAATCTAGCAAAACCGATGTCATATTCGGAATCAGCACCACAAAGTTACCCCAAAATCACTCTAATATGATTGGCAATAAAATGAGTGTTGACCAGTGTTATTAAAGGATTTTAGTATTAATTCTGTAAATTTACTTTGTGATTATTAATTAAAGTATAAATAGCTGCATTCCTAAGGTTTAAGCTTAATTTATCTTAGTATTTAGTGAGATCCAGGGATCCATCCAGTGGAAGCTTAGTTTTCAACCTGATTTTCATGGGTCCAGTGGCGGATCTAGCTAGGTGCAGGCGGTGCACTGCACCGGGGCCCGGACCTTTGGGGGGCCCGGTTGGTTGATATTTGATAACACCTTGGCAAGGAAAAATAATAATTTTCAAGTAGTTCATATAAAAATTAGATCTAAATGTGCATGAAAATATAAGAGTCCTTTAAACTTGTTTAATGTATTTAAATGCATTTATAAACATGGTTATTCTTTCGACTACGGGCCCCTTTCTGGTAAAACTGTATACTATATATGTTAAATACATAATTGGTCATCTGAAATGATGTCTGCAATAAATAAAAATAAAAATTAGAATTCAAAATGCTGAAACCATCACATTATTCTACTATCTGGTTTTAAGGGCCACCTTGAGTGGATCGAAAGGTTTTTGTGGTTCATATGTATAAACTAAACTAAAATCTAAATTTTGTGGGGCCCATAAATAATTTTTGCACCGGGGCCCGTGACACTCTTGCTCCGCCACTGCATGGGTCCCTATAGCTCATCTCATCCAAGAGATAGCCTAGGCCCTGAAGTTATAAACTGAGTTGAAGAATAATTATTTAAGATATCTTCTGATTCAGACGGTCAGACCGTAAGGTTTACAAGAAGGAAGGAAGGAAGGTTTAGGGAGAGGGCTGTACCGTGTGAGAATTGCACCCAAAGGGGGAACATCCAGGCATTTGGGCTCCTCCAAAGTTTCCCCAAAATTAGGAATGGCCATCTTGAATATACATAGGAAAATTAAAATTACTCCAAAAGAAGTTTTTGATGAACTCAATAAAAAACAAGAGAGACTGAATATTGTCATTTAAGGTATGTAAATTGTACAAGTTAGGCATGATAAATGATATAAAGTCAATGGTCAGACAGAAAATAAGATTAGAGAAAATAAAAGTTATGCGGTAGCAGCCATACGTAATTTTAGTGTGCAGTGATAACCAATTTGCGCAGTAATAATTTCAATTTGTGAAGTGATAAATTGAAAATCTGTGCAGTGATAAATTAGGTTCTATCGGATATAGAACCCAATGTATCACTGCACAGATTTTCAATTTATCACTGCGCAAATTGAAATTATTACTGTGCAAATTGGTTATCACTGCACAATAAAATTAGGCATGGTAGCAACTAACAATAGATATAAAGTAGCTGGCAATTTAGATGGAGATAAATTATGAATTTACCATAGTTGGGGAGTATCATTAGAAACCAGTTCATAGATATGCGGAATAATTTAATTACAGGAGGGATCTTTACAGCAAGGACGGATTGCATCTGGGTAAAAATGGGGGACCACCTGAAGATCAGGGCCCCCAGCCTTCTTTAGTTAGCTTTATAAGGCTAACTAACGAAAATATCACGACCTAACCTAACCAATTGTCAAGGGCGTACAGTTGACCTAACGATTGGTTAGGTTAAGTCGTGATATTTTCGTTAGTTAGCCTTTTAGGCTAACTAGAGAAGGCTGGGGTCCCTGATCTTCAGGTGATCCATAATGGGAACTGTTTGATATGGCAAACTTGTAGAACAAACCTAGTTACAGTATTCAATACTGAAAGATTACTTTAGATAAGCATACGAGTAGGTCATAAATCAGCAAAGTATATCTAACTTTAGCAATACCAACTGTTGTGTTTTTAAAGACGGTTTAAAAGTAGGGATCACCTGAAGATCAGGGCCCCCAGCCTTCGTTAGTTAGCCTTATAAGGCTAACTAACGAAACTATCACGACTTAACCTAACCAATCGTTAGGTCAACTGTACGCCCTTGACGATTGGTTAGGTTAAGTCGTGATATTTTCGTTAGTTAGCCTTATAAGGCTAACTAAAGAAGACTGGGGGCCCTGATCTTCAGGTGATCCAAAAGTAGTAATAGCCTAATGGGGTCTAGCTAATTACAAGCAGTTAAGAAATAAGTTAAATATTTCGATTACGAAGAGTAAAGGACATAGTGAAATAAATATAGTTAGAAATAGGAATAACGATCCAAAGAAACTTTTTAGCTTTTATAAATACAATAATAAAGAACGGGATACGATGGGCCCAATTATAGAACATGATAGGATATTGTTGGCATTTTTAATGATTAATTTAGCTTTGTTATTTTTTTTATTTTATTGGGTTCAGAATCCCAGCTGAGCCGTGAACGGCCAAGCTCCTACAGCCCAAGTTAAGCTAGACTAAAAACTTACGGACTTGGAGGTCCTATTAGGTCCTACCTCAGGGTTGCTGACTCGATGTGGGCCTACCTTAGGGCTCAGTTACATAAAATTAAGATAAAAACAAAAGGGGCACTATTTATGGTCTTTCTAAACCTTGCAACAACACACAACCTGCACCATTGCACGATGCAACAATCTTGTATCTAAACAACCAAACTGAATTGCAAGAGAGTTCTCTATAAGACCACGCCCTGTAAGTGCCGCATTCAA
The DNA here is from genome assembly GCA_023014485.1 of Bathynomus jamesi. NCBI lineage: Eukaryota > Metazoa > Arthropoda > Malacostraca > Isopoda > Cirolanidae > Bathynomus > Bathynomus jamesi. The sequence continues at coordinate 138,111 of JAJOZX010009660.1, read as the reverse complement.
CAAACGAGTAGGAAGGACGCGCAGCGCCCCAAAAAAATGATGTCACAAGAGTGCCCAAACAACGATGCCACAAGAGCCCAAAAATGCTAGCTCTAAATTAAGTGAATTTTTCACTAACCTTACAATTATGAGATGGATATATATATACACCTTAACTTAATATATACAAGCAAGGCTGCATCAATCTGCTTAGTCATCATATCGCCTTGGGACAACAATGGCTCTTCCTCTTCTAGATTTTCTAACACTCCCCACCGAAGAGGCATTGTTGTCATTACCTTCTGCAAATTTAGCCAAGCCTTCTCCATGAGGCTGTAACTCAAATGTTTCATCTTGACTATCCGTGTTTTTGCTGATTTCTAAAGCATAGAGTTTTTGTATAGGTCTCTTTAATTTTCCTCCTGAAGTTTTTACCAGTTCAGACCTAACTAAATTGCCTTTGCCAACAAACAACTCTTCATTTATGCCAAGCTTCCAGTATTGCCTTGGTCTTTCATCCCCAATCATTACCACTTCTCCCACCTTGATACAATTTGCATTGGAACCCTTTACATTGCCTGATGGGTAATAATTGAGTTCTGGCAAGTATTCCATCTGCCACCTCTTCCATAATTAATCTTGTAGTTCTTCAAGGTACTTGAACCTTCTGGTTAACTCTCCTTGAGTGCTCTGGATAGGCTGCAAGTCTTCTGGCAAACTGAGGCTTGATGTTAATCGTTTACCACAAAGAAAATGATTTGGTGTCAATGGCTCTGCATCCTGCATACTGTTATAAGCAAAAGTGATAGGCCTACTGTTCACATTTGCTTCTACTTCACACAAAACAGTGCAGAATTCTTCTTTGCTCAAATGAGCATTAGCTAAAAGTTTCTTTAATGGACACTTTACACTTCTCACTAGCCTTTCCCAAAATCCTCCCCACCATGGTGCTCTCTTAACAATAAACTCCCACTGTACCCCTTGGTGTGAAAAGTAGGATTGGAATCCTTCCTCTTTTAGCAAGGACCAAACTTCTTGGAGTTCCTTTGCAGCCTTTTTGAAGGTTTTTGCATTATCCGATATGATTTTATTTGGGAAATCCCTTCTGTTCACAAACCTTTTAAAGGCCAAAAGAAATACAGGGTGTCCATAAGTGTTTACCCTGAAAACAGTATGCTCTCATGTTTTAACCTTTTAACGACCGAAGTTTTTGTAGGGTTAAGTTATGAATGCGTGTATTGGAAACGGTACATATTCGACCCAGTAGTCCAAAAGAGGTTAATGACGAATCTTACATCCGTTTTCTTTTTACAGGTGATCTCGTACATGCATAGAGTTTCTGTGCTGGTGTGTTTCGTCTACCGCATTCGCCGCTAGGAGCGCTGTAGTAGCTCTTCAGTTAAGATGGCGTCTGTGACAGACAAGGCACAATGTGTTGTGTGGCTTGCAGAAACAAAATCTCCTGTCAGTGTTCAGCGAAGGTTCAGAACAAAGTATGGAAAGAATCCACCTGATGTGAAGTTAATTAAGTCGTGGATGAAAAAATTCTTGGAAACTGGAAACGTGGAAAAGGGAAAGAGCAGTAGTAGACCATCAGTTTCCGATGGGACGGTGGAAGACATTCAAACTGCTTTCACACGGTCACCAAGGAAATCGGTGAGACAAGCTTCATGCCAACTAAAGATACCGAAGTCTACGGTGCACAAGGTGTTACACAAACGTTTGAAGTTACACGCCTACAAGGTACAAATTGTTCAAGAACTGAAGCCTGATGACCGTCCAAAACGTGAACAATTCGCTATTGACATTTTGAACAGCATTGACGAGGATAATGACTTCTTGTTACGTGTCTGCTTTTCAGACGAGGTTACGTTTCATCTTAGTGGTAGAGTCAAGAGACACAATGTGCGTATTTGGGGATCGGAAAACCCACGTGCCGTAAGGGAGCATATTCGGGGCAGTCCGAAGATCAATGTCTGGTGTGGACTAATGCATGACCAAATAATTGGTCCTTTCTTCTTCGCTGAGAACACTGTTTCCGCAACTGTGTATCAGGGCCGTAGCCAGACCAAATCAGTAGGAGGGGCGGAGAAATTGACAGGGGGGACTGAAAAAATGTAATGTCATTTTTTGTGAATATCGAAATATACTGCAGAAAAATACATTCAAAACTATAACAAGCAAAACACCATAGGCTAAATAAAAAAATGATCAAACCGATACATATAGATAGGCATATTGGGTTATAGAATACAATATTTAGTCTAAATTAGGTGTAAATAAAAGTCTTTGTGAGTTTTTTTAATTTTAGAATAACTGTATGCGGCGAGTTTTTTTAGCGAAATTCTTTAGGAATTCAAACATGTCTATTTGCTTCGTTCTCTTATTTTCAAAGGCAAGTAAAACAAGTTGGCTTTGGCGTTTTTGTAGCATGGAACGCCGTTGCGGTTGGTTTTCCCAGGGGGGCATATTATTTTCCAGGCGGGGCTTTGACCCCCCTTCCCCCCCCTTGGCTACGGGCCTGCTGTGTACCTGGATATGCTCACCAATTACGCCATCCCCCAGCTGCAGGACAGGCAGCCAACTGTCATCTTCCAACAAGATTGGGCGCATGTTGTTCGTGAAACTCTCGACGCAACATTTCCAAATCGATGGATTGGCAGGGACGGGCCAATCCCATGGCCCCCAAGATCACCAGACATTACCCCGCTGGATTTCTTTCTCTGGGGTCATGTTAAAGATTTGGTTTATGCAACAGTTGTTCCAGATATCAGGACATTGCGAGAACGCATTACGGATGCAATTGCAACAGTTAACCCACAAATGTTGGAAAATGTGTGGCGTGAGTGTAAATACCGTTTAGACATTTTACGTGCCACTAGGGATGCACATGTGGAAGCTTATTAAGTTCATTAACTATGTATCAAAACTTTGTATGTTTATCTACTTATGATTAAAACTGTGTTTGAATACGAGTATTTATTTAAAAGTTATAGCATGCTTTAATCAGGGTAATCATTTATGGACACCCTGTACATCACTACTTAAGTTGCTTACCACCTCAAATGGATTGCTCTGGTGGTAGCACATGTGAAAAGACATATATAACCTTTGTTAGACTCCCCTTGCTCATACACATACTGTAGACTGGATCTGCGAAGTCTACTCCCACTACATCAAATGGGGCAGTATAAACACACCGTTCTCTTGGAAGTGGAGCCACCTTTTCATAATAAGGCTTTGCACTCCAACGCTTGCAAACCACACATTTATGCAAGACCTTTTTTGCTACTTGTCTAATTTGGGGAATCCAAAACTGTTGTCTAATCTCTATTATCACTTCTCTAACTCCAGCATGTAACAACTTATGATGCGTATCCAGGATCAAAAGTTCCACAAAGTGCCTCCCAGAAGGTAGCAAAATTGGATGTCTCTTCTCCTTTGGAAGCACAGAAAACTGTAGTCTACCTCCTACTCTCAATAAGTCCTGATTGATCCAAAACACATCCAAACCCTTGAGAGCAGAATGTGTTGGCAGAACCTGTAATGGACTGCTGGTGAGCAATTCAATTCCCTCTCTTCACCAAATTTTTCCTTCTGCACATATACCACCCAGTATTGCCTGGCTTGCTGAATCTCCTTACTGTTCAGAATTCCTTCCCTTCTTTTTTCTCCCTTAATGTTGTTTGTAAATCTATATACCCATGCTGTCACTCTTAACAACCTTTTCAGACTGCTAATGTCCTCAAGCCTCAATATGGAGTCCTGCTGCATAACTTGACAACTGTTCACAGTGCATTTTCTCATCTCACTCACCCATTCTTCTTCAGCCTGGCATTCTCCTACAATAGGCTGATTAGAAGGACAGTTTTTACTTCCAAGTTTTAGCCACTCTGGCCCATTCCACCACAAACTTGACTGTGCAAGATCTTTCAATGAAATTCCTCGTGTTGGTAAATCAGCTGGGTTTTGGGTGCCTGAACAATGCTTCCATTGCTTGGGATCTGTGTGTGCTTGAATTTCCTCCACCTATTGGCAACAAATGGTTTCCATTTCCTTGCCTGGCTTCTTAACCAGTGCCAAACTATAGTGGAGTTGTCCATTAATAGCTTGGAATTTCATAAAGGGCCAAAGACTTTTGCACTGTAACTGCAAGCCGACTAGCAATAACTGCACCCATCAATTCCAACCTTGGAATAGAAAGCCTTTTCAAAGGTGCTACTCTGCTCTTTGCAGCAACCAACCTGCAACTTACTTCCTCTTTGACTGTGCCTCCTATATAAATACAAGTTGCATAGGCTTCCTCACTTGCATCACAAAAGATGTGTGCTCCAAATTGTCTGGACTATTGTTCAACTCTCTAAAGTACCATCTTGGGATTTCAATGTCTCCAAGATGTGCCAATTCTTTGAACCAATATTTCCACCTTACCACCATATAATCAGATAACTCTTGGTCCCAACCAAGTTCAATTTCCCAGAGGCTCTGAAACCAAATTTTTTACTTTATCACAAATGGAGCCAGGAATCCAAGAGGATCAAAGACCTTTGAAGCCAAACTAAGAGCTGTACGTTTTGTCCACTTTGTCTCATTCTCAGCCAGCTCTACTAAAGATTTCCCATTTGTCCCATTTCCCTTTGTGTCTATTGCCCACAATTTCTTAATACCAGAATCCTCAATACTTTCTGCTGCATCAGGTACTACACAGGACTGACTCATAAACTGTTGTAACTGAGAATGATTGGTCTGCCATTTTCTAAGCTCCATGCCAGCCTCCCTCATTATAGCTCTAGCCTCCCTGAATATCGGTTTAGCCATTTCTGTATTATCCACGGAACACAGCAAATCATCAACGTAAAATGTTTTCCTTATGTGTTCAATAGCGTTAGGATGGACTTCAGAATATTTCTTAAAATGGTACTGCATAGTAGCTGCCAACAGAAATGGATTTGAACTGAGGCCAAACAACACTGACTTCATTCTATATGCTTGAACCTTAGGTTCATTTTCCGACAAGTCTTTCGTATCTACCCACAGATACCTTACTGCATCTCTGTCCTCTGGTTTTACTTTATCCGCAAAAAGGCTTGCTTCACATCTGCAGTCAATGCTACTCTACCAAACCTGAATCTCAGTAACAAGAAAATAAATCTGCATTTAAATTTGGCCCAGCATCCAAACAGTCATTCAAGGACATACCACCTTTGTCCTTGGCTGAGCCATCAAAAACTACCTCAGTTTGGTGGTAGTTTGTCTCGCCGTACCACTGCATGGTGGGCAGATAATATGCCTCCTGGCTCACCAGCTCACCTTGCACCCTTTCAGCATAGCCCTCCCTTACATAGCTTAGGATGGCCTCATTGTATTCAATTAACAACTCATTTTTTCTTAGCCTGTACAATGAAGTCTCCAACCTCCTATTAGCTAGCTGAAGGTTTGAACTGGGTTTGCAAGAATCCTTCCAAGGGAGGCCAACTTCATAACCATTTCTAAACCCAATCCCTTTTTCAAATTGCTCTAAAACATCACTGTTCACTGTACTCGCCTGATTCTCCTGTTTCTCCTTTATGCCAATGGATTCAAGTTCCCAAAAGGCTTTCAAATGCCTTTCCAAACCATGGCTGTTCTCCTCAATCTTAACAAAAAGAGCTTTAACCTCCATTTCATTGCAATAGCTACCATGTAGCATCCACCCTAGCTTACTTTCAATAGCTACCGGACCTCGAGATGTGCGGACAATATTACCAGTGATGAAGTCCCAGTAATAGTCAGCTCCAATCAAAAAACTAATATCTTCTGTTCCTTCAAACTTATTATTGCCCAAATTAATTCCTTTAACTTGCAATTCTTGGATACATGCCATATCTAAACAAGTAGTGACTGGAGCACAAAATTCCTCAATCTCTACAGCTTGGACCTTGATAGTGGGACTTTGTGGTAACAACCCCTTAACCAGAACTTCTACCTTCTTAACTTTGGTTCAGTTTTGAACGGAACCCCCAAACCCAGAAATTCTTAAATTTTCCCTCTTAAGTTCTTTAAACTTCAATTTATAAAAAGGGTGGTAAGAAGGACGGGGCGCTAACCTAAATGACCGACAGTACATACTGACCCTTTCAAAACATGTGGGTTAGGTTAAACTATGCTCCTTTTCATCCGCTCTTATGGATGAAAGTTATCAACTCAGAATAATTGTTATAACAAATCTAGTAACAAATTTTGTATAATAAATATTACAAGTCTTGCAGCTTTTAGCTCTTTGGAATAAATTACTTTGATGTTTTAAGTGTTTTAATCTAAAGTGAATTAAAAAATGTCATTAGTTTTGAATTTTGTATGAGTTTGATATTGATTTTAGTATAAATTTTCATATGTTGTTAGCTAACCTCTAAAACTTAAAAATCTTCAATAGATTTATCTTATTTCCTTCGGATCACCTGAAGATCCGTCACCCCAGCCTTTTTTAGTTAGCTTTATAAGGCTAACTAACGAAAATATAGCCAGTCATTAGGTCAACTGTACGCTCTTGACGATTGGTTAGGTTAGGTCGTGATATTTTCGTTAGGTAGCCTAATAAAGCTAACTAAAAAAGGCTGGGTGACGGATCTTCAGGTAATCCTTTCCTTCCGCTAACCTTGTATAGACGTTTTTTTGGGGGGATCACCTGCAGATCAGGGCCCCAGTAGGGTTGCCAGATCAGATGGTTTCCAAATCCGGAGATTTTACCTACGAATCTCATCATTATTGTTTATGTAGCTAAATCTATATATAAACTTCCTAATTTTTTACACAAAATTAATTGATCAAGAAAAAATACATACATAACCAGCTTAGTTTCTTATTTCCTTATAAATAATATTCAAATTTCCGGAGACTCCGGCCCAAAACCGGAGATCTGGCAACCCTAGCCCCCAGCCTTCGTTAGTTAGCCTTATAAGGCTGACTAACGAAAATATCACGACTTAACCTAACCAATCGTTAGGTCAACTGTACGCCCTTGACGATTGGTTAGGTTAAGTCGTGATATTTTCGTTAGTTAGCCTTATAAGCCTAACTAAAGAAGGCTGGGTGCCCTGATCTTCAGGTGATGCTTTTTTTTTTGTAGAATCTTGCTATAAATATACATGTTTGAAACATTACGTTTCAGAGCAGTCGTCCATAGAGGGTTAAATGTATAATAGCCATCGCATAAGAACTTTCAAAGATATCTGTAATTTAAACTGCATGATGTCTTCTATCAAGGTCGCCAGTGGTTCTCATGCAGCCTCGTATGAATTTTTTCTCAGAGTGAATGCTCTCTACTCCGTCCCCCATTCGTTACCATGACAGTAGTGAAGGGAAAAACAGTTTGGTTTCAAGTAAATAATGAATTATCACGAGCGAGAGACCAAATACCATAATTTAAATTAAAATATATTACTGATAAATACGATGAAAGCAAACTAATCAATTTTTATTTTGATGATGAAAAATTACTTACAATCTAGATAGTGTATTTGTTCATAGTTATTAGCTCTTATTAACTACTCACTATTATTATAGCTGTTACAAGCGGTAGCTCGCTATCGCCCTCCGGGCAGGTAGCAGTATATGTCACAGTATATGTAGCAGTATATGCAAAGCTGGGCACAAACCGTTAATCCGTTAATCGTTAATTAACGAAGTTAACTTTTTCGTTAACGATTTAACTTTTAAGTTAACTTTGAAAATCATTATCGGACTAATTAACTTCCGTTACATTTAACTTCCGTTAACTCAAGTCCGTTAACCCAAAAAATTCATAAATAAACGTTTAAAAGTTTCTATTATTTTCAGTGCTGAGCAGGTGCGCAATTAATCCGCCACTGTTAATAGTGATGAACGAATTTCCATTTCCGCAGTGCAAAATCAGGCGATATATTTGTTTCCGTCGCCACAATTTGTGTCTTACCAAATATGGTAGTTATTTATGGCATTGGTTTGAGCAAAACATGGTCGACTGTAAAATCAGGCGGAAAGATTTGCCATTTGAGTTGAATGTTTCAACTTCTTTCAAGAAATATCACGAGCATTTTAAGGCACTTTCAATAATATATATGTAACAATTACAACAAATAACTACATTCGTTTCATTTGCAGTCTGTCTCTTGCGCAACATGTTTGTGCTAGTGAATATTTAAAAATAATCGTTGTCAAGTAAGTCATGTATATTTATAATATGTCTGTGAGTACCTTATTCAGGGCCGGATTAACCATTAAGCAAAATAAGCCCGTGCTTAGGGCATCAAGGGAAGGGGGGCACCACAGAAATTTTCATTTCCATTGTCGGATTTACCATGGATTTATTATACTATTATAATCGCGGCTTATAGCCTATAAGCTGTTGAAAACTGAATTATATATATTCATATATAGTATTTATTTTTTTCATTGTTTGAATTTGTGTGAACAAGTAATCACACACTTTACGCTTTGCGTTATTATTTTGTTTATATCAAATCTTTGAGCGCCATATTAAAAATACATATAGATTAAATATTTTCGTGTGCTATAGTAAATGTAAAAACAAGATTCAGTCATGCTGAACTTTATAAAATAATTGTAGAAGACAATATTGAGTGTGCCTTCCCAAATGTAGAAATTGCCTTTCGTATATTTTTAACATTAATGGTCACAAATTGCTCAGCTGAGCGTTCATTTTCTCAGTTGAAGTATATTAAAAATACCAACAGAACAACTATGCAACAAGGCAGGCTGGATGCCTTATCTCTACTAAGTATAGAAGCAGATGTGTTACGTAAGATTAGTTTTGAGGATCTGATCAAAGACTTTGCAATTAAAAAAGTAGGAGAAAACTTTTCAAATATAAATGAAGTGGAAGTATACAAAAATAAACATTATTTTTCATCTTACTGTAAGTTTTGTTTCATTTCAAAAAATAAAATTTTATTTTATGGTTTATTTTTGTTTATATTTTGAATTACATATATATGGGGCACCAAAATCTTTTAAGTGCTTAGGGCCTCTAAAGGTCTTAATCCGGCCCTGACCTTATTAGTAGTCTCCTTGATACATTTCAAGAACCATAAAACTGATCAGGTAAGATTTCAATTCTCATGTCACTTTGATGACATAAATTAAGTCAATTGATGTCTTACAATGGGAGTGTTTTCACCTTAACCCTTTATGTCCTGGCGGTACTTCTAGGTACCACATCCTTAAAATCTCCATAATTATTTTTCTACCCGGTTGATCCTGCCGGTACTTTCAAGTCCCAATGTGAATTAGTTTCTTTATGAGATAATAGATGGCGTTGAGAAGTAAATGTGAGCGTGTGGCGCCAGAGGCTGTTTACTCTTTAGTATCTCTGCTGTGAAGACCGAAGAAATTTCAGTGCAATTACTTCCCGAATATTCTGTGCCATATCTGTTCCAAATAACAAAGGTAAGGGTTATTTTATTTTTTATCTTGTTCTTGAAATGTTCAAGAATGCTTCAAACAATTGTTGTTCTTGTTTATTATTTTTAAGTGTGAAATAATAAAGGATTTATTGAGTCAACTTCTAAGTACCAACAGGACAAAAGGGGCATAAGTCTACATCGTTTTCTTTTGTTTTTCTTTCAATTTATGGATGACTATTTTAATTTATGTGGAAATATTTGAACTTGAACTCATGTGTTTACACAAGATGCTGCCTTCTTGGGTGAGCAAGTGTTGGTGGACTTGTTCATCAAGTTCAACACAGCCATCCCCTCCAGTGCTGCAGTGGAGCGTTTGTTCTCTATGGGCAAGGACATCCTGAGGGCCAAGAGATCATCCCTGTCTGATGAAAACTTTGATATGCTAATTTTCATGAAGGGCAACATGTCTCATGGACAAAATGGAGAACGAGAAGAAGAGGGAAAATTAAATTATATATATGTGTTTTTCATTTTTTCTATAATAAAAGTTAACGTTAACGGTTTATCGGTAACTTCCGTTACATGTTTAACGGATTAACGGTTAACGGTGCCCACCACTGAGTATATGTCACAGCTAGCTGTATATCGGGACTACCAAACTGCTCTTCCCCATTCCCCCTACCCATCCCCCATTATCCCCATCCCTCCCCATTTACCCCACCCCCCCCATTACCCCCACACATCTCCTCCATTTACCCCCACCCCACCCTTCCCCATTACCCCCAGGGGGAAAGGGGCTGGCACCTTGCAACAATTGATCAACATTGCAATTGCATATATGCACTCGAACATTCGCGGTCATACTACTAACTTGGAAGATTGTGTAATTATACAGTGCTCTTCATGAACCTGGGTATCGTTTTCGAAGTACTTACATTCACTTGTAATAGACATTAAATAGTTCGTGCTCGCGCCGGAGTGACCTAGGACCGGGAAACTTGACAGAGCACATCGGCAGCTCATGGGCTATCAGTTGGTGGTGGTTGCAGAATTTTCCGATGTGCCGTTTAGTCTGTGCACGGTTCCAAAGAAAGCGGACAGACACACAGACAGATTTTAGCTCAATAGTAAGGGGTTCCAAGAAACCTTAACCCCCCCCCATTTGCAGCTTACATGTTTACTTATATCGAAATAGTTTTTAGTGATTATAAAAATATATAATTTTTTTTTATTTATTGCAGGTATTAAAATTACTCTAGCTGATAAAGTGATAATATAATGGCTTCTCAATTAATTGGTGATTCGGAGAGGCAACGTGTGATAGATCGCATACGAGCAATAACATTTCGGGAAGCTCGTGATGCTGGAGCCACCTTTATAACACGTTCATGGGTTGCCAAAAAGTTGCGAAGAAGTGAGGACTTCGTCAAAAGAAATTGGAATAAAACTTTGGATGAATGTGAAATGGATACAACCAAATCTGGGCGCCCAAATTTGCCACTCTCTCAGGAAACAAAGGACATCATTGAAAGCGGTACGCGACTACGCGTAAGCGGAGAAACAGCTGTACTAAACTTTCTAGAGAGATCGATGTGTTGAGAGGAAAGATCGTTAGTGGTGAGATCATTCGACTGTACCGTCATAGAGCAAGGTTTAAAGCCTTGGCATGAACTTCCAAAGCCAAGAAAACCTCAACTTACATCGATGACAGAATGTGGTTTGCCCATTATCTTGAAGATTGGGATGTGGATGATTCATGCATTTAGCTGTCTCCGATGAATTTTTGTTTTACGTAACACGTCGGCCTAACTACCAAATTGATCGAGTGTGGGCCAACACCAGATGAATCGATGACAATGTACATTATCGCGAATTATTAAAAAGTTCCAGACTGTTGGTGTGTTTGTTTTGTTCCTGCAAAGAAGCTCATGTGGTGCTGAAGCCAAATGGTCAGAGTTGGGATGACAGTATTTTCGTGATATTATTCATCTCAGCATTCAGTTCATTCCTTTTCTAAGAAACCCAACAATGTTATGGATGTCGATCAGGTCACACTTCTGCACGATAGGGCCCCCTGCTTTAAGACCTTAGCCACTGACAGTTGTTTGCGGAACCATGAGATCGATTTCTTTGGAAATGAAGAATGGCCAGGAAATTCTCCTGACCTGAACGTCTGTGAACACATTGGATCAGTTATAAAGGACAAGGTTGAATGTCTCTTGTTTCAAGAACCTGCAGCAAATCGATTTTCGAAGGATACAATGACGCAACACATTGAAACTGTTTTAGCAAATTTGCGTAACGATCAAGATCTATTCACGTCACTTTTGGCAAGCTACCCAAAGCGAATTCAGGCTGTCTTGGAAGCCAATGGCGGGAACACCAAGTTTTAATTGTTTCTCATTAATTGCAGGATTAAATTCTCTTTGTAAGGTATGTTTAGTTTTACTGTACCTCTAATGGTTTAGGGCTTTAGGCCATGGGCGAGGGGGGGCTAAGGTTTATTGGAGCCCCGTATATAGGATTCCATACCTAATTTTAGTGTGCAGTGATAACCAATTTGCGCAGTAATAATTTCAAAGTTGTGCAGTAGGGTGGATCGATTTTACATTTTTTTCGATTTCCATATTCTAATAGAGACAAAAACTTGCGCATGCATGAGAAATAGCCTCTGCAAAATCTTAGCTTAATAGGTAATCATCTTCTGCCCCGGCAGAGCGATGAAATCATATTTTAGTAGTCAAAAAACGTATTTTAAACCCTAGCCTAGAGTCATAAAATTTTGCGTGTGTGTTATTTCATGCCTAAGCAACGATATAAATGCTATGGGAAATATATAAATGCATTATTTAAGACAAAGAGCCGATCTGAAAATATGTATATTATACATATTTTCAGATCGGCTCTTTGTCTTAAATAATGCATTTATATATTTCCCATAGCATTTATATCGTTGCTTAGGCATGAAATAACCACACGCAAAATTTTATGACTCTAGGCTAGGGTTTAAAAATACGTTTTTGACTACTAAAATACGATTTTCATCGCTCTGCCGGGGGCAGAAGATGATTACCTATTAAGCTAAGATTTTGCAGAGGCTATTTTCTCATGCATGCGCAAGTTTTTGTCTCTATTAGAATATGGAAATCGAAAAAAATGTAAATCGATCCACCCTATTGTGCAGTGATAAATTGAAAATCTGTGCAATGATAAATTCAGTTCTATATCCGATATAGAATCTAATGTATCACTGCACAGCTTTTCAATTTATCACTGCACAAACTGAAATTATTACTGCGCAAATTGGTTTATCACTGGACACTAAAATTAGGTATGTTTTATTCATAATTATTATTATTAGGAGAGGCGCACGTATTAGCCCCAGTTACCTCATACAGAAAGCTACCAGTGGCTTAAGAATAAATTCTAAGTTTAAACATGGAACATTTATATACAGTACGGATTTCAGGTGAAAAATATTTTTCCTTCCCTGAATGGTCAGCATTTGGAAGCGATGAAACATATGGTTCCTAAATGGACAATTCATAATCTGTAGCCAACCATTCCTATCCAAAGCTGATCGGATAATCTGTAAAATCAGTTTTCTGTAAAAGTTACAAATATTTTTAGACATAATTCTCTGACACTTCCGTAGGGATATATATATATTAGGGTGACAACTTCTTATAGGGATAAAATTTGAAATTCAAAAAAATTTGCCGGCCATTTGTCCAATGCTGCCACCCTATGAGGAAACACCGTAAACGAAATCTCATGGAATTCGGAAAGCATTTAGGGGTGCCTCGAGTCACATGAATGAAACTGTCGCGCGGAAGAAATTTCAAAGAATGAACGAGTTTCGACAACGCTTCAAAAACAAAAATGTTTCGAGAATGCAAGTGTATTATAATTTAATTAATAGAATTGTTTCCTTTTTTCATACTATAGATTATGCAAATCGATTAATTTATTTCATTAAATTAAAATTTTCATAAATAAATCGTTAAATAATATGATGTGTATCAATCTTTGGATGATCAGCTTTTGGTGCTTCAAGTTCATTTTGCATACGACTGCCTGACTGAAAACAACGCTTAGAAGTTCTCTCCCGATTCTTTTAAGATATCTAAGGTAATATTTTTATTTTGATACATTGATTATATTATTATTGTAAATTGTTCTAGAAAAGTTTCATTAATTGTTGGCATAGTTTGATGTTTAAATTATATAAATTTGGAACTGAATTTGATTTCCTATGAGCTATGAGCTTCGACACTACAGCTTCAAATACTGGTTACTTGTCTGGGGCATGCGTAATTTTGGAGCAGAAACTCGGCCGCCGACTCTTATACCTTGCATGTCGCCATCACATCCTAGAACTTGTCGTTGAGAAGGCTACATGGAATGCATGGGACCATCATCTGGTCCAGATATCCTCCTATTCTCCCGCTTCAAAGAGACGTGGAATACAATTTGCCAAGATAAGTACAAGACCCTGTCAGACCTTCCATCGAGTCTGAATGAGAATCGAGAAGAACTGATCGCTTGCTGGAATCTATATCTGACAAAACATCAGCCGAGGGATGATTACCGTGAATTCTTGGAGTTGTCGATTACAATCCTTGGAGGTAATTTACCTAACTTTAGGTTTCGGCGACCTGGAGCACTTCACCGAGCCCGTTGGATGGCAAAAGTAATTTATTCATTAAAAATCCTGCTGCTTTCCCATCAGTTCAGACTTACAACTCGTGAAATGTCTGGCTTAAAACGATTTGTTTTTTTTCCCTGGAGTTATATGTCAGCTCGTGGTTCACGGCCAGCAGTCCTTCATCTGCTCCCGCGAACGATTTGAAGCTTCTTCAAGACCTAACAAAGTACCACGATGAAAAGATCTCAGCATCCTGCCTTAGTGTCCTCGGTCGTCACTTATGGTACCTCAGCGAGTACTTGATTGGTCTCGCACTCTTTGATAAAGGTATCAATGCAACGACGAAAAAGAATATCGCTCGATCAATCCTCGAAAAGAAGCTGCTGAAGATCCTCCAAAGTGAGCCCCAATACCTGCTGTTTCTTCCATTTCAACAAAGCAGCTCTCGGACTTTGCCTCGAAAGGATCAAAGCTTCTCTTTGAACTTCTAAAAATTAATGATGGTTTCTTGTCCAAGGAACCAGAGACCTGGCCGGACACGAAGATTTCAAGACTGGTTTGACTATAGTTGAAGGACTAAAAGTCGTCAATGACATGGCAGAGAGGGGAATTGCCTTGATCCAGGCCTTCAATACAAAGATTACGAAGAATGAAGAACAGCGCCAACATCTCTTGCAGGTTGTTGAGGATCATAGGAAGTCTCAGCCTGGTACATTGAAAAAGGGTATGGCTTGAGGAAAAGTAAGAATTAATGGGTGGTCTACAATTGAATGAAAGACACCCTGGAATATATTTAGTAAATATATTATTTACTTATTACGATTGGAGTACGCCTGCACTTAAACCTTATGAACTAAAACTAACGTTTATTTACATTAATTAAAAAAAATATTAATTTATTTTTAATAGGTAATGAATAATTAATTTTTGTTATAAGGAGAATTATTTACCTCACTTGAGACACCCTTAAATATTATCTGAATGACCTAATATTTACACTACATTGTTTTCTCATGTAGTAGCAGCATTGAACAAATGGCCAATAAAAAACTCCAACTTTCGATTTTTATTGTCACCCTAATATATATATATATATATACACACACTATAGATATATATTGCTTTTTTTACTGGAACGAAAGGTTCCAGAATTATGCTATAAATTTCCTACAAAATGTGTCATCTCTTACCCCATGCCACCCCGTGACCATCCCAAACCAAAAACAAAAAACGTCCTTCCTATTCCTAAAATTGTCATAAAAAATCGGAATGAAAATAAGAACATGAAATTTTCTTCTGCATGTTGGAAATAAAAAGTACCCGAACGCCGTTCCGGGGCGTTCCAACAGAAAAAATGCTATATATCTGTCGTGCGGGTTCTTGGGCCACAGCCCGCTGGCGACTTTTAGGCTGAATGCACTTTGGACAATCCAACGAAGGTGGTCCTTGTTGGTTACGCTCGGCCTTAGCCGTAGGGCATCCGAGTAACAATAATGTGACCCCGCGTTGAGAGGATAGAGTGCCTCTCTCGGAAGGGGTATAAATCACAAGTTTTCCTTTTGACAGTCCTTTATTTCTCACAAGGGGGAAAAATCACTTTTAAACTATTAATGAATTTCTCTCAAAATACAGAGTAATTAAAAAAAATCAAATCCTTTCACTATACCTTGTTTAGAGAGTGATTAACGGACAATTGCTGACTTCAAAACAACTCGGGGCCCCAGCCGACCGGCTGGGTCAAGGGCGGAAGACTAACTGCCTACCCAAAGGGCCGAGGCACCACGTCTCTCTCTCTCTCAAGGCGTTTCCTTTTGTCCTCCGAATTCCCATGGTGCCACGTTTTATAAAAGACCATTAAACCTGCAAAAATCCTACTCCAATAGTGATATTCGCAAAACGAATTTATATAATTAGATATTGGCAAAAGAATTTATATAATTGCAGTTTTATACTTAACTCTTTTATGTGATTTACAATAATCGAAAAGAACATTTAGAATTTAGGAATCTCTGTTTAAGATTATAGACGTGACAACACTGTTTTCGTTAGGGTTAAGAACGGCCAGATGCCCCACTGGGCATCGAGGCAAGTGATACAAACATTAAGGAATCAACGGACCCACATTCCAATTTATATGAACAGAATAATATCTTTTAAAGGATTAATACTTTAATTCATACAAACAGAATTATATTTTTTTTTAAACTTCAACGGAAATCCGTTTTCTTGTGGAAACCCTTTTCCACCTTATTATTAAAGAATTTACTATACATTGAATACGGAAGATATCCAGTATTCAAGGTATGGGAAAAGTGAAGGAGTTAAGTTACTTTATGACGTCATAGTTATTTACTTTGTACGTACAGTATAAGTCATTATTGGGAGAAATTAGAGGAGACGAATCAGAGAGATTAAGGGACATTCGCTTCTCCAGCGATCTTCTAATGGCACAACCATGGATACGGCTCAACCGTAGAAATGGTAGGTCGCATGGTTGTGACATATCATATATGTGCGCCTCGTGGTGTTATACTCCTCTGTGGTGTAGTGGTTAGCGTCGCTGACTACGAATCCATCGGCCCCGGGTCGAGACCCGGTGACGGCAGGCGGCGCGCAGCAACACCCAGCTGTTCATCCTTCCACACAATAAGGAAATTGGTTCTTAAAAAATGGGTACCCTGGGTAGCCAAGTGATTAAAACCATTGGCTGCTGGTGAGGCGTGGTTTGGATTCCACGTTAAACTGTAGGGCGTAGGCCTAAGGTGGAGTGACAAGCTTGAACTTCGTCAGAATGAATAATTCGGGCGGAAGCGAAAACCAAAGTTAACCACGGTTATATATATATATATGAACTTTATATATATATATATATATATATATATATATATATATATATATATATACAGTATATACTAGTTTAAATTTTGCAGTCATGATAACCAGAAAAATAAAGTTTCTGGTCCTGGCAATCAAATTAGGAAGGAATGTTTTACAGAATAACTAATGACCACCAACCAATGATTATAAGAAATAATTTAACCATTTGAGCCAACTATAATTAATTTGTTAAGATAAAGAATTGATTACTTATATAACAATAAAAATATTATTATAAAGGATAGGTTTTAAATTAAGGAATACATTAAAAACTTTTCAGCTAAGTGCCGAGTTACAACCTGATTCATGAAAGTGCTTTTCATCCCAATCAGATTACTTCCCACTCGGGGTCATTTTCATTACTACTCAGGATCCGAAAGTGAGAATGCTCGAAGTGGGAACCACAGATCTGGAAAAACGAAGTCTGACATAATTGCAAACTTGAAAGGTACAGATTTTCCCTGAAAAATCTCACTTAGAGCGAGAATTCCTACACTAGGTATGGGAATGGATCAGTGCATTTTTTAACCTAGTGACTGGGTAACATAAATGTCTCCCAATCAAGGAAATTGGTCGCCTAGTGAATGACATTTTAAGGTACTGGACGACAAGGATTTTTCAACTTTTGTTACCAAAAAACCTAATTTTGTGCCTTCACACCCAAAGTCGCGCCCCTATAAAATTTATAATTAATATTGCCACCACTTCCACTGTGAGTATAATTAATTGAAATATATAAATATAATTTTATATTGGCTAGTAATATAAAGATATTTACTATTGATCCGGACCCATTGGCTGCCCACCCCTTTGGTCGCCCAGTGAAATTAACTTAAAAAATACATTAGAATGGATCGATTTGAAAATTATGTCCTGCAGGGATTTCCCTTCCCCCTGTGTTCTACTCAGCCTCTACCTAAGTGGGAATAGAGAATTTGAACAATGGTAAAATATACAACAAATGAATGAAGAATTTGACCTCAACTTCTTTTTATCATCACTAGTGGTTTTGTGCTTTGCTTCCTGGAATGAAAGGCGTAGGAATTCATTTCTTGTTGCTCCCAGTTACAACAGCTACAGCTAACCGTTCTTTTTCGTCTTTAAATAGAATTTCGTGTTCTGAAAGAAGTCTTTTGCCTAATCATGTGAATTAATTAATGAGCCTATCAGTTGAAGGATTGAAAGTACCGGACACGCAGGAAACCAACAAAGATGAACACACTGCATTTGAGAAGTTCATTAATAGAATTGCACAAAATTGCAAGAAGAAACCAAGAAGCTCGTAGATATAGTGCTTAATAGAAGAGCTGAGTTGTCAACTTTAATTTGTGTGATATTTTAAAACACGCGTTAAATCTAATAAAATGGTCGTGAAAGTTTTTCAGTTTTTACTATGATGCTATACAATACCTTCGCCTCACGGCCTCACCCCTCGGCCCTCATCATCTTGAAAATTTGAACAACCCCTCTTGCTTCAATTCCTGGGAAAACATTACATGACTTCCTGTGAGATTTCCACTTTCAGATTTTCATTCTTGGCCGAAGTTGGAATGGGAATGACCGAAAATTAATGGAGAGATATTCTGATCATTGTATTTACAGACAGTATACTCGTGCGTGTACACACACACACACACACACCACACACACACACACACATATATATATATATATATATATATATATATATATATAATAGTTTCGTATGTACGATTTCTTTAGTTCTGAAGCAACATTTCAAGCTCGAACATATTCTAAAATGTCAAATGGATATACAAAGTTGCCACAAAGATTTTATTTCTAAGGGACATCTTTCTCTCTCAGAGGTATACCTTGGCGGGAGATATTTGTGGTCATCTACCACCAGAACCACGACAAATGAATTCAAATGAATAAATTTTATTAAAATTAATAATTAAAAAGCGCTAAAATAAAAACATAATATTTTTGGTATTCATTGGTCTCACTTTATTGCATAGTCGAGCTAAAACACAAGTTTTTTAAATATATTAAAATCGTAACAATGCTCTGAAAATGTTGGAAATGGGTGTCTGGCGAGAGATTTCGCTTGTCAGTCGGAAGATCGGGAGTATTTGCCAAAATAGGTGCAAATCGGAAGTTCTCTTGCCCAGGCGGGAGTTATGGCTGCTCTGGGTATAAAATTAATAATTATAGATTTAGTATATAGGCCTCCCTCTCAGACTGTCGATAGCGATAACAGGCTTCAGAAACTAATTTTTTATGTAAGTAGCGAACATGATGCGATAATTATGGGAGATCTTAATTTACCTTGCAGGGATTGGGGGTGGTCCTTTACAGTCTAATTCCAGTCGTCGATTATATATGGAGGTTTGCTCGGAAGTTCACTTTTTCAAATGGTCAAGGAACCCACTAGAGGTATTCTAGATTTTCCAGATTATAGACTCTAGATTTAGTTTAAAGTACAGACCTAGACTTAATTGATAATATCTCTGTAGGAGACACGGTGGCGGATTATCACTAAGGTTATTGATGCTGAAGCCTCAGGCTCTCATGCTTGAGGAGAGGAGTTCCCCCAATCAACTGAGTTTCGATGATATAATTCGAGATTTCGCAAACTTCTTTGATTAAATATGACAGAGTACACAAACTGACAAATTCCCCGTTTTATTTTATGTTTTATAGGCCCTAAAGTAAAGTTTGTTTAATACTGTTTGGTTTTGGCAAATGTCAAAATACACTGTGTTAAGGTTCTTTTAAGTTTGTTTCTCAATTAGCCTGAGCACCGTACATATAATTCGTGTAAATGTACTATGTACTGTATATGTATTGTTAATAAAAAGCTATAGAAAAGGGCCCCATATTCTTCATTGCCCCGGGGCCCCGAGGTGTCTTATTCCGCCTCTGAGGCGACCTCTTTTCCACCAGTGATCATGGGCAAATAACATTCGAAATTAAAATTAATGTTCATAATTCGGAGAGCCTGGAATACGTTTTCAATTTTAAAAAAGGCTAAATTTCATGACATGAAACTGTAACTTTCGACCTATAACTTAACGGTGATGAAGCTCTATCGTGTGATAATATTAATGGCAGATGGACTTCTTATAATTATTTTAAACGTTTAGAATCAAGTAATATCCAATTACATGAAAAAGAGACTGGCAAAGTCTGTTATACTTAAATGGTAGAATGCTGAAATGAAAAGGAGCTTAACATTAAAAAGGAACACGTATTTCAAATTTAAAGAAACGAATAATTTATCCGATGGAAATGCTTACAAGCTGTTGAGAAGGCGAAGTAAAACATTTATTAGAGAAAGTAAGCGCAACTATGAGCTATATACAGTATAATGAACCAAATTAAATTAAATCCGAAGGAATTCTATAATTACAGTATGTTAGGAATAAAAAAGTAGCTTCGCAGACTGTTGGTCCACTCATTGGCGAAAACAACGAAAAAGTTTACGATGACTTACAAAGGACGGAAGTTTTAAATAAATTCTTCTCTTCTGTCTTCACTAACGAAAATACAAACAACATTCATGTTCCCGTAATCATGCTCAGTGATGATCATTTAAAGCAGAGCTTTCCAAACTTTTAACGTTGGCGACAAACTATTTAAGCATAACAATTTTCACGACACATTAATTAATTTTTGTTATCAAATATCAGATAATTTTTCAGTAGGTGATTTATCTTGCAGCCGATTTTGTTGATAGAAAAATCAAAATTTTCAAAATACAAAAAACACTAATGTGTCGCGACACACCAGTTTGGAAAGCTCTGAATTTTAAAGCTTTACGATTTTACCATTAGCAAAGGTGAAGTACTCTCGGCCATAGGTAAAATTAAGCCTAATAAAACTCCAGGTTCAGATAAGCTCTACCCTAGGGTACTAAAGAAATGAATTGCGCAATAGTCTCTCCTCTCACATATATATTTAAGTAATAATAATAATAATAATAATAATAATAAAAAATTGTTACAGTCTGGAGAAGTTCCGTTTGACTGGAAACTTGTAAACATTACGCCAATATTTAAATATTTAAGAAAGGGGACAAATCGCTTCCGGGAAATTATCGTCCCATTCGCCTGACTTCAAGTAGTTAGTAAGCTAATGGAGACGATCGTTCGGAACAAAATAGTTAATCGCTTAGAAAATAATAAGTTAATCAAAGATTCTCAACACGGCTTTCGACATAATCGTTCTTGTTTTTTAATGATATTGTAACAATATATGACGAGAGTAAAACAGTAGCTATTATATATTTCGATTTTCAAAAAGCGTTTGCTAAAGATGGAATATTATTAGTATAGAAGATTATTAGCTAAATTTCATTCTCACAGAATTGAGGGTAATGTTCTCAAATGGATCGAAAATTGGCTTAGTGGACGTAAACAAAGAATGGTCATTAATGGCAAAGCGTCTAACTGGAACAGTGTTATGAGCCGCGCGCCTCAGGGAACAGTTCTGGGGCCAGTTCTTTGTATTTATATCAATGACATCGACAGAGGAATTAAGAGTATCATTTTAATACAGTATTTGCGGAGTGCGGATGATACCAAACTTAGGGGGACGAACGAAAATTAGCGGCAGAACGTTTGCAGATTCAAGAAGATATTAATAAATTACTCGAGTGGGCGGAAATTTAGCAAGTGAACTTTAATATAGTTGAATGTAAAACGTTGCATATTGGTAGAAACAAGGTTAAAGAAAAGTATTCTATGCGCGACAAGACATTAACAAGCGTTACGGAAAAGAAAGATTTAGGTATTACTGCTGCTGACACTCTTAAACTGAGTAAGCAATGTATCGAAGCGGTCAGAAAAGCAAATAGAATCTTAGGACTTATTGGTAGATCATTTTAATTTAAGTCCGAGAAAACAATGCTAACGTTATATCGTTCCTTAGTACGCCCCCACCTGGAATACTGCGTTCAATTCAGGTCCCCATATTTACAACAGAACATAGACAGAATGGAGAGAGTGCCGCGACGGACTACTAAGATGATTCCGAACTTAGAAACAAATCATACGCTGTCCGTTTAGAACGTTAAATTTATTCTCACTTGTAAAATGGCGTATTAGAGGAGATTTAATCCAGTATTTAAAATGATTAAAGGTTTTGATAATGTACACGCCGAAAATATTTCACCTTCAGAAATGCAGATAGAACTCTCGGTAATGGTTTCAAATTAGTGGGTAAATATTTTAATTATAATGAAGCTGAACATTTTTCTTCAATCATATAGTTAATTTGTGGAATGGATTACCAGTCACTGTATTTCACAGTAATTCGATCGAATCCTTTAAAAAGGGACTAGATGCTTATCGTGCCTCAAACCCCCAGTTGGAAGCATTTGTGAGCGTAGAAGTACTGTAGAATTTTCACTTGGATTCACGCCTCTGTACTTTAAAATTTTCACTTCATCTTTAAATTTCTTTCCTTCCTTTCAACATCATCTCTGCTTTGCTTTAAAATTTTCACTTGTCTTTAAATTTTCTTTCGTTTAACTTTCCTTCTAAAACAGACAGCCTCATAGGGACCAGCCGGTCTCTTGCTGTTTGGTGTCCTTTGGTGTCTTTGGAGCGGTGGGGTATTATTGAGGCTGCCAAAACAGATCGTATAAGGGTTGTTCCATCGAAGACTGCTAATATCTTCGCCTCGAGATTTTAATCTGATCTTACGGCCAAGGAGCTGCAGGCATTTGTGGAAGAAAAGGTGGACCTTCAAGTTACATGTAGGAAAATTGACTCCAGGCGGACTACGTACACTTCCTTTCAAATTACAGCAGTCTGTGATGATCCAGGGGTATTTATGGATCCAGCAGTATGGCTGGAACGGGTATACGTACGGCGGTTCTATAAGAAGGGAAGAAAAACACCCGCAGCCCCTCTCACAAGTACTGGAGAGAGTAATTATGGAGACATCATGCGTTGTACTGTGAAGGAAAATCCAGTTGGGTCTATTGCTGTAACTGCTGTACTTGGTGTAGGTGGAATTCAACATGTAGAGAATGTGCCTTTTCAAGAGATGGATGGCAGAACCCTTGCATCTTAATGACGTAGGAGCTGCGCGTTTAGAAGACTATTTCATAATACTGTCTCTTCTTTTCAGGCTGCCGTAACTCGAACGGTCCCAGCGTAAATTCTACAAGTTTCCCCTGCGCTCGCGAAGGTGTCGTAATTGCAAGCAATTTGAAGGTTCTATCCTTAAATGCTCGTAGCCTACGAAATAAAATAAATGAATTTTTTTCTTTAATTGCTTGTAAAGACTATGATTTAATTGCGATAAACGAATCGTGGCTTAGCACTGAAACACGTGACTTTGTAGGGGAGTATCAAATTAAAGGTTATAGACTTTTTGTTAAAAACAGAATAGGTAGGCGAGGAGGCGGTGTTATGTTGTATATCAAAGATAATATTGCGAACGTTATAGAAGTAAAGCACTCAATTCCAGAACCGATAGATGCGACTATAGCAGAACTTAAATTAAACGATTCAAACTTCTTGTTGCGGTTATATACAGGCCCCCTAATCAAACAGCTGATACGGACGAAGCGTTATATCGTGAACTAAAGAGAATAATCGGTAGTGAGCAGGCTTTAGTTATGGGTGACTTTAATTGCGCCAACGTGAATTACGATACAATGCAGGGAGACGCGGAAGGTAATCGTTTAGTTAATTTTCTCGAGGATAGCTTTCTTATCAAAAGGTTGGGGAACCTACGAGGTTGGACAGTATTTTAGATTTAGTAATAACTACGGATGATAGGCTAATTACTGATCTTCAAGTAGAGTAATAGAACCGTTAAGCAATAGCGATCACAATATGGTAGAGTTTGTCCTCTCAGTAAGTCACTCGAAACCAACTAACTCGACTAAAATTCCTAACTTCCAGCACGCAGACTTTTGTAAATTTCGAGATAAATTGTCACACGTCAATTGGGAAAACGTGATGGGGAACTCCAACGCAAAACTAATGTGGGAATCGTTCGAAACAGTATTTAGGACTATAAATGAGGAATGTGTACCGTACAAAATTAAGCGTGCGAAAGTAAACAACAAGCCCTTGTGGTTTACTTCTAGAGTAGGAGATATTATAAAGAGTAGAGATAGGCTTATAGGCAACATAAGTGCGATAAACAATTTGTTGTTCCGAAACAACTACATATCTCTGAGGCGTGAAGCGAAAAGTGTAATAAAAAGTCCAAGCGCGAATTTGAAATCTCCATAGCTCGTGACGGTAAAGAAAACCCCAAGCGATTCTTTCAATACGTCAATAATAGAAATCCAGTAAAAAGTGTCTTGGGTCCATTGAAAAATGTAAACGGAGATCTAGTTTCTGAAAACAAGGAAATGGCTACCTTGCTAAACGAATTTTTTACGTCAGTTTTTACTATAGAAGATGTAACGAATCCCTACGGTCATAGACATAATACCTTTTGATAATGGTAATATTTTGGATAATATTGTCGTTAGTGAAGGGGAAGTAATGCGCTATATTGATAAAATGAAAACGCGTAAATCACCGGGTCCGGATTCCATATATCCCATACAACTAAAAGAATTAAAAGATAGCATTGTTGTGCCGCTAACAAAGATTTTTAATGCATCTATTTCTGAGGGGTGCGTACCAGATAATTTCAAGTTAGCAAACGTAACACCTATCTTTAAGGGCGATAAAGGTGCGGCGGGAAATTATAGGCCAATCAGTTTAACGTCTGTTGTAGGTAAGCTACTGGAATCAATAATTAGGGATCGTATAGTCGAACACTTAGAATTCCATAAGCTAGTTAGAAATACGCAGCACGGATTTAGGCGAAACAAATCTTGCTTAACTAATCTTTTAGAATTTTTCCAAAGCGTGGTTGACGTTTACGATAGACATCGGGCGGTTGATGTAGTGTATTTAGACTTTGAAAAAGCGTTTGACACCGTGCCGCACAAAAGACTCATTGAAAAAACTAAGGCTCATGGATTCAGGGGTGTAGTAATAAATTGGCTAGAAGAGTGGTTGCGAGGTAGGAAACAGAGGGTGGTCGTTGATGGAGCGGAGTCGTGTTGGGATAATGTAGCGAGTGGCGTTCCTCAGGGTTCTGTATTGGGCCCCTTGCTTTTTCTTATAAGCACACCGGATAAAAAATTAGTCACCCCTCTCAGAATGTACCTAATAACGTGTGACGGCGCCTCTGGCCTTGATAACCGCACGAATCCGGCGAGTTTAGTATGCGGAGGTACGCCTGCTGGTTCAAATTCATCGTCACTGGAACGAGAGGGCCCATTTCGTGGTACGAAAAACATCCCCAGAACATCACGGAACCACCTCCAGCCTGAACAACACCTTCGACGCATTCAGGATTAAAGGCTTCATTGGACCTGCGATGTACTCGTCGCCTCCTATCATTGGAGAACAAACCAAAACGGGACTCATCGGACCAAATTACACGTTTCCAATCTGCCGCAGTCCAGTTTTTGTGCCTCTGAGCCCATTTATAACGTGCCAATTTGTGACTGCTGTTAACAGCGGCCTCTTCCGTGGTACCCTGCTCCAGATGTCCATCGCATGCAGTTCTCGTCGCAATGTCCGTTCGGAAATTGGTCGCTGGAGAACCTCATTGGTTTCTTGGAGCAATTGTTCTCTGGTTTGAAAACGATTTGCAGTTACTAGACGAGAAACATGGCGGCGGCCCTATTGTCGAGAATTGTTTTCCGGCCACAGTTACGCCGTCGATTTCAGTTGATTGCGAACTACACCACTCTTTGTAAACTCGCTGGACAGTACGCGTTGACACACCAACAAATTGGGCTACTTCAGACATTTTGTGTCCGTGGGCTCTGCCAAACACGATGGCTCCTTTTTGCCACTGAGTAACGTCTGCCTCACGACCCATTTTGCAGACTATATCCAACACACTTTGTTCTTCACCACCTCACGAAACAGATCTATCCTGTGTGCTAGTCCACCGCTACTTGTCACTTACCATGCTACATCAGCCCTCTGTGTGACCTTGAACTTCCTACTATCAGTGCTATTAGGGGTGACTAATTTTTTGTCCGGTGTGCTTATATATTAACGATTTAGATGTCGGCCTAGTCAGTACAGTTTCAAAGTTTGCGGATGACACGAAGCTGGGTGGTAGGGCGATTAATGACGAAGATAGAGGTAAAATTCAGGAAGATCTGAATAAAATCGTTGATTGGTCAGTCACATGGCAAATGAGATTTAACGTGGATAAGTGCAAAATTTTGCATATAGGTTCGCGTAACGGTAATTTTGCGTATAGTATGTCAGGGAAAGATTTAACAAGCGTAGAGCAGGAAAAAGATTTAGGAGTTATAGTCACTGGTGATTTAAAAGTAGCGAAACAAAGTACAGCAGCGGTCAATAAGGCGAACAAAGTGTTAGGGTTTATAGCTCGAAATTTTGAGTACAAATCGCGCGATATTATAGTTCCTCTTTATAAATCATTAGTTAGACCCCATTTGGAGTACGCGGTCCAATTTTGGAATCCGCATATGCGCAAAGATATAGACAAAATCGAAAGAGTTCAAAGACGAGCAACTAAGATGATTCCGTCTCTTAGGTCAAAGTCGTACGAGGATAGGCTTAAGGAGTTAAAATTGACTACTCTCAAGACTAGGAGGTTAAGGGGTGATCTAATCCAGGTTTTCAAAATTATGAATGGGTTTGATAACGTAGATAGAGATAGCTTTTTCGAAATATCTCAATATAATAGGACTAGAAATAACGGGTGTAAGTTGACAAGTAGAAGGTTCGAGACAGCAGTTGCGAAAAACTTTTTTACGCATAGAATAGTAAATAGCTGGAATAGTTTGCCGGTAGAAGTAATTAGTAGCACGTCTATAAACATGTTTAAAAATCGATTAGACGCGCATGTTGATAGAAAGGGTATAGTTTAAGGTAGTAAAATTAAGGCTTTGTGGGGATAGATCCCACAGCTCAACACAAGTGTTGTGGGATATAGGGAGGCAGCGTCTTGGGTTAGGGGATACTCTCTGTCCTTACACACCCCATTTAAAGAGATTCCTCTGCCGAGCGGTGCCCCCCATAGTATGTGAGGTATTGAAAAACTCATGATCTTCACTTGCCCCACAAACACCTTTAAATGGGAGACCCATAATGGGTGCACACACATTTCTACATTACTGTACAGTCTTTACAGCCACACCTACACTTTTCCTCGTAAGTGTATATATTGTAATGTAGTATATGGTTGTAAATTTTGACTTGGTCCGCAATCGATATGGACCGTGACTTGATGGATACCGTAATGAAATTGACTGGATTCTTTGGATCTGATATATTTGCATGTCCGTTATAAATAGATATAGAGTGTAACATTTGTGGATAGTAGTCTATTATGACTTGATCCTCTGGATCCAGAGATTCTATCTTTAGTTTTAAATCGATAATTAATTAGTTTTAAATTGATAACACTGGTCAACAAAGATTTTTCATCAGAGTAAAATTTGTAGTGACTGGATAGCATTTTTCACGCTGATTCCAAAACTGCATTCAGATATTTTCTAGCACGTATAGTTTTCAAGATGAAGGCATATATATAACTACACAGATTTAACCATTTTAAATAGGCAAAATACTAATATTTCAACATTTGATTGTGTTTATTTTATTGTGTTTTTTTAGTTTATTCATCTTATTTATTTCAATTATCTTAATTATACATCTTATGTATTTCAGGTGTGAGCTTTTACGTCTAGCAGCATTGTGATTCAGGCAACAACGCCGTGCTTTGTGTGTCAAAAGATCAGTCCAGTCCAAGAACTTGTTGTGTCAAGTTGGTGTACATTTTTTTTTAATTTATAGTTTGCTCAGGTCAGTCAACATGCCTCGACAATGTAAGAATGACCCCGACAAGTTCTGTTTCGTATGCGGCCAGTTGACAACTAAAACACAGCGACGAAGTATTACAACCGACATTAAGAAAATATACAAGCTATACTTTGGTTGCCATCTAGGTGACCAAGATAAACCATGGGCGCCACATCAAATCTGTTCTGGCTGTTCAAATGGATTACGTGATTGGCTTAACAAAAAGAAAGCTTCGATGCCATTTGCCATACCCATGATATGGAGGGAGCCGAGAGATCATGAAGACTGTTATTTTTGTAGTGTGAACTTAATGGGGTTTTCTGCCAAGAACAAACACCAGATTGTATATCCAAACTTGGATTCAGCACATAGACCAGTAAAACATGATGAAACATTGCCCATTCCAATTCCCCCAAGTGATAGGCTAGATTCTATCATAGATGACATGGAAAGTGATGAAGGTGCAACTGGCGTTTCCGGACCATCTACAGAACCAGAGTACACTTTTGAAGGTAGACATTTAGAGCCTAAAAAGCTAACCCAAGAACAGTTGAATGATCTTGTTAGAGACTTATCGCTGTCTAAAGAGAAATCAGAGCTTCTCGCCCCAAGAATAAAGGAGAATAATTTACTTGAGAACAATGTTCGTATTAGTTACTACCGAAAGCGGAATTTTGAATTAACAGCATTCTTTTCAGTAGACGGTCCTCTCTGTTATTGCCATGACATCAATGGACTATTTACAGCCATATCTCAGATGTATGTGGCATCTGAGTGGCACCTCTTTATTGATTCATCGCAGAGAAGCCTGAAAGCAGTTCTTTTGCATAATGGTAATATAATGCCATCCATCCCCATTGCCCATTCCATCCATCTAAAAGAGACATATGACAATATGGATATACTACTTAAGGCAATCAAATATGACAGTCATCAATGGAATGTTTGCGGAGATCTAAAAGTTATAGGAATGCTTATGGGTATGCAGTCAGGATTCACAAATTTTGTTGTTTCCTTTGCCTGTGGGACAGTCGCGCCACTATAGAACATTACACCAAAAGTGACTGGCCACTTAGGTATACATATGTCCCAGGGATAAGCAATGTCCAGTCTGTCCCTTTAGTGGGTCCCCAAAAGATCTATCTGCCACCTCTTCACATTAAACTTGATTTAATGAAGAATTTTGTTAAAGCAATGGGTAAAGTCAATTCTGAAGGGTTCCAATACCTTTCAAAGAAATTTCCGAAGGTTACTGCAGCAAAATTGAAGGAAGGAATTTTTGTTGGGCCACAAATAAGGGAGGTTTTGAATGACACTGAATTTGAAAAAGTCCTAAGTCCGCTGGAATTGAAGGCTTGGCTGGCGTTCAAATGGATATGTGAAAACTTTCTTGGAAGCAACAAGTCACCTGCGTATAAGGATGGAGTCAAGAACCTCCTTGATGCCTTCAAAGAAATGGAGTGTCGAATGTCGTTAAAAATTCACTTCCTGCATTCCCACTTAGATTTCTTTCCTGAAAACCTTGGTGCAGTGAGTGACGAGCAAGGAGAGCGCTTCCATCAAGATATTCAGATGATGGAGAAGCGCTACCAAGGATATTGGAATGAAAGCATGATGGCGGACCATTGTTGGATGCTGTATCGTGACAATCCAGGCCAAATTTACAAAAGGAAATCACACTCACAGCGCTTTTAATAAAATAATGATATATTCTTTATTTATAAGTACATTGAATAAGGTATATGATGTATTTGTTGTTTAGCATTCCTAAGTGTGATCTATACATCCATAAATTTTCTTATAGCAATATCAAAAACTTAAAAATATCAAAACCAGTGTATCTATATAACTATACGTGCTAGAAATAAAGTAAAACCAGATTCGGAATCAGCGCGAAAATGCATTAAGAAAAGTGTGATCATGTTTGTGATGAGAAAAAAAAGTTTCATTTTGTTGGCCAGTGTAATTATTTAGTTTCGTAAAAATTGGTCGTTGCCAAATTACCGGCAGTTTTTACATAAATTTCTTATGTTCTTGTGGTTCGGAACCCACGTAAAATTGTAGGTCCCCTCCGCCACCACGGAGGACATACACAATACATGATTACGAACACAGTTAGGTAGACCAGCCATGAGTGGATCCTAGGGTCTTTGTTGGTCTGTAACATTATAACATCTTCCTAATGCAACATCAAGTTAATTTCTTATAACTGTATAGGCCTAAGCTTAGGCAGTAACAGCAAACACAGGCGGATCATAATTGATAAGCTGTTAGAGAATGCTGATATTTTCTGTCTGCAGGAAACATGGCTTTGGAAACAAGACTTAAAGGACCTGAATAGCAGTGGTGGGCACCGTTAACCAAAAAGTTAACTTCGTTAACCGCTAATCCGTTAACCAAAAGTTAACTTCGTTAACCGTTAATCCGTTAAACATGTAACGGAAGTTACCGATAAACCGTTAACGTTAACTTTTATTATAAAAAAAATGAAAAACACAATATATATATAATTTAATTTTCCCTCTTCTTCTCGTTCTCCATTTTGTCCATGAGATGCATGTTGCCCTTCATGAAAATTAGCATATCAAAGTTTTCATCAGACAGGGATGATCTCTTGGCCCTCAGGATGTCCTTGCCCATAGAGAACAAACGCTCCACTGCAGCACTGGAGGGGATGGCTGTGTTGAACTTGATGAACAAGTCCACCAACACTTGCTCACCCAAGAAGGCAGCATCTGTCAGCAAGTCCTTGGAGTTGGTCTCCAGCCAGGTCTTGACCAAGTTCTGGGCCTTGCCCTTGACCATGTTTTGCTCAAACCAATGCCATAAATAACTACCATATTTGGTAAGACAAATTGTGGCGACGGAAACAAATATATCGCCTGATTTTGCACTGCGGAAATGGAAATTCGTTCATCACTATTAACAGTGGCGGATTAATTGCGCACCTGCTCAGCACTGAAAATAATAGAAACTTTTAAACGTTTATTTATGAATTTTTTGGGTTAACGGACTTGAGTTAACGGAAGTTAAATGTAACGGAAGTTAATTAGTCCGATAATGATTTTCAAAGTTAACTTAAAAGTTAAATCGTTAACGAAAAAGTTAACTTCGTTAATTAACGATTAACGGATTAACGGTTTGTGCCCAGCTTTGCTGAATAGCCTGTCCAGTACTTTCATGGGATAGGGATAAGGGAGACCACCCACCTGGTGGAGTAGCTATTCTATGGAAATTAGGGTATGGGAAATATATTAGTGAATTATAATTGGGTTGAACTGGCTAACTGGAATATAAATTTGTGTAGACAATAAAAAATTTGTCATTCTGTGTATCTATAGGCCTTTTCAGGCAGTTGATAATGAAGATGATTACCTCATTAAATTGGAGCAGTCAACAGTATTATTGATGAGTTGGATGCAACATGTGTAGCTATTATTGTGATCTCATTGCTAATGAGCTTAATGATAATTCTTTGTTTAGCAATCACTTAAAAGTCTTCTGCGAAGATAATAACTTGACCCTTTCATCCAAGTGTAATCTTCCTGGTGATAGCTTTATTTATGCTAGTGATAGATGGCACACCACCTCATGGTTGGATCATTGTATATGTATACCTGATGCCAGGGGCGTAACTGGAGTAAAAAAGTTGAGGGGGACGAACACAATCCTATTGTTAGAAGCACTCATTATCAGTGGGAGTAATTATAATTTCTTTTTTTGAGGGAGTGGGGCAACTTTTATAATTACTATAGACAGAGCTGGGCAATAAATACATTGAATGTATTTAAATACTAAATACTAAATACATGGGAGAAATGTATTTAAATACTAAATACTAAATACATTTTACGAATGTATTTAGATACTAAATACAAAATACATCAATTGTATTTAAATACATTTGTAAATACATTTTAAATACATACAAATTTTAACATATGCATTCACTAATTCATGTTTTGATAAATTTCTACTTTAGGGGACACGGTGAATTTCGAAATAAATACACCACTCGATAGATCAGACGATTTTAAAAGCTTTTTCATCAATGAATTTTCCATCGCAAATTGGATTGATTGCAACGAGTTAGTTACACAGGCCCAGTGGCGGTTCCTCATATGGGCAATATGGGCAGCCGCACAGGGCGGCATTTGTGGAGGGGCGGCATGAGCGCCTGCAAAAAAAATAAAAATAAAAATAAGAATAAATAAATAAAGAAATAAATAAAAATAAAAATAAAATAAAATAAATAATAAAAGATCAATAAATATATTTTTATTAATAAAAACCATCTATTGCATTTTCCATAAACCTTCCCATAAAAGACCTAAACAATGCAAAATGCTTCCAGATTAATATTATTGGGAATAAAGGCCCATACTTTAACATATGTAATGTTATTTTTCTGGGTTTGGTTAAATAGTGAAATGTATATTATTTATTACAGAACGAATCTTCACACTAAGCCACTAAGGTCTGTCAAATAACCGCAAATGGATAAGAAGAGGTCAAAGCTATCAGGTGCTCAGTTTAGAAAAAAGAGGAAAGAAGAAGAGGAGAAACGAGCAAAAGATAAAGGTATAGAGCTATGTCATCTACTCTTCACTGCTATATTGCACTGCTATTTTGTGATATAGCTTTCTGAGTCATTTGAAGTGTACTATTATGTATATAATTAGCCATTAACCAAGGAGGTTGTATTATTCATTTGCAAAGCTGGGCACAAACCGTTAATCCGTTAATCGTTAATTAACGAAGTTAACTTTTCGTTAACGATTTAACTTTTAAGTTAACTTTGAAAATCAGTATCGGACTAATTAACTTCCGTTACATTTAACTTCCGTTAACTCAAGTCCGTTAACCCAAAAAATTCATAAATAAACGTTTAAAAGTTTCTATTATTTTCAGTGTTAAGCAGGTGCGCAATTAATCCGCCACTGTTAATAGTGATGAACGAATTTCCATTTCCGCAGTGCAAAATCAGGCGATATATTTGTTTCCGTCGCCACAATTTGTGTCTTACCAAATATGGTAGTTATTTATGGCATTGGTTTCAGCAAAACATGGTCGACTGTAAAATCAGGCGGAAAGATTTGCCATTTGAGTTGAATGTTTCAACTTCTTTCAAGAAATATCACGAGCATTTTAAGCACTTTCAATAATATATATGTAACAATTACAACAAATAACTACATTCGTTTCATTTGCAGTCTGTCTCTTGCGCAACATGTTTGTGCTAGTGAATATTTAAAAATAATCGTTGTCAAGTAAGTCATGTATATTTATAATATGTCTGTGAGTACCTTATTAGTAGTCTCCTTGATACATTTCAAGAACCATAAAACTGATCAGGTAAGATTTCAATTCTCATGTCACTTTGATGACATAAATTAAGTCAATTGATGTCTTACAATGGGAGCGTTTTCACCTTAACCCTTTATGTCCTGGCGGTACTTCTAGGTACCACATCTTTAAAATCAACACAGCCATCCCCTCCAGTGCTGCAGTGGAGCGTTTGTTCTCTATGGGCAAGGACATCCTGAGGGCCAAGAGATCATCCCTGTCTGATGAAAACTTTGATATGCTAATTTTCATGAAGGGCAACATGCATCTCATGGACAAAATGGAGAACGAGAAGAAGAGGGAAAATTAAATTATATATATATTGTGTTTTTCATTTTTTTTATAATAAAAGTTAACGTTAACGGTTTATCGGTAACTTCCGTTACATGTTTAACGGATTAACGGTTAACGAAGTTAACTTTTTGGTTAACGGATTAGCGGTTAACGAAGTTAACTTTTTGGTTAACGGTGCCCACCACTGTTCATTTGTTTCCTATTCTAAAAGTTTAATAAATTGTGCTTAATAACATGTTAAATTAATTGTACTAGCCTATTCATGCATTGGTCTGTTATGTTCTATTTTACTATTTGCAGGGGCACTTTTGAAATATTTTGGAACACCCTCTGCCACTAGCCAGGATGAGAAGCCGTCTACTTCTGCCATTATTGAGGTTGAGGAGCCATCTACCTCCTCAGCCTCACATATGTCTCCACAAATGCAGTCTGATCCTGAGGATGAAGACCCATTTGCTTCTACTTCTCCCCGGCAGGACTCTTCAGGTGAGTTTGTGTGCACATATGTCTGTGAGTGTGTGCGTGTGTGTGTATGTGTATGTGTGTGCATCCCTGCAAAGCATTTTGCAAACAGTTATAAATTATAATGTTATTATCACTGGGTCTGGGTTACTGGGTATGTGTGGTGTTTCACCACCATAATTCCATAACACCACCACCATAACAAAGTGCTGTGAATAATGTGTTATCTAACTTAGGTGTGTATACTAATGAGTAATGCTCTTGTTCTTTCTATTAGAAAGGCCTGGAGCAGAATCGCCTCCTGAGGATGAGTCTCTGTCCACCGACCCTGCTAACTGGCCTTCAGTTCTGACTGAGAGAATTCGGACACAACTGGTTTCCAGGGGACCAAGTCAAGTACCATCTGACTTTGTATTCCCTAGAAACGACAGTGACGGAAGAAGTTTCCACCATCAATACTTCAGGAAGTCATTGGTTAGTGGGGAAAATATAACCAGAAGTTGGTTGGTCTATTCCTTAAAAAACAACAGCCTTTTCTGTTTCTGTTGTACATTATTTTCCAAGAGGAAAATAAATTTAACAAGTTTGGGACTCTCGGACTGGAAGCATGCAAGCTCATTGCTCACATCACATGACAACAGTTCAGAACACCTAAATTCTATGAAAATCTGGAAAGAACTGGCAGTGAGGATGAGAAAGGGGGAGACCATTGACAAGCAGGAGATGGCACTTCTGGAGGCTGAGAAGTTGAGATGGAGAGCGGTGCTGACACGTCTCACTGCTATTGTGCATTCTGTGCAGTTAGGAATTTGGCACTAAGGGGACATACAGAAAAATTGTTCTCACCATCAAATGGCAATTTTCTGAAAGAAGTTGAACTGATGGCACAATTTGATCCTATAATGCAAGAGCACATTAACCGTGTCCAAAAAGGGACCTCCAGTCACACCAGCTACCTCGGCCACCACATACAAAACGAACTCATTGATTTGTCGAGCAGCAAGACCATTTCAGCAATGGTGAGCGACATCAAACAATCAAAGTTTTTTTCAATAATTCTAGATTGCACTCCAGATATCAGCCACACTGAACAGTTGTCAGTTGTGGTATTCGGGTTGTGTCACTGGAGGGGAAGCCCCATATAAAGGAACATTTCATGGGGTTTTTGGAGACAGAGGAGTCCACTGGTCAACATTTGGCATCTCTGATTCTGAAGAGACTGGAGGAGCTAAAAGTTCCTTTCATGGACTGTAGAGGACAATCATACGACAACGGGGCCAACATGAGGGGAAAAACAAGGGTGTTCAATCCAGGCTCCTAGAAATTAATCCCAGAGCTCTGTTTGTTCCATGTGGGGCTCATTCTCTGAATTTGCTTGTGGCCGATGCTGCTAAGGGATCTATTGATGCCACA
Source organism: Bathynomus jamesi (assembly GCA_023014485.1). Classification (NCBI taxonomy): domain Eukaryota; kingdom Metazoa; phylum Arthropoda; class Malacostraca; order Isopoda; family Cirolanidae; genus Bathynomus; species Bathynomus jamesi. Next base: position 102,874 of record JAJOZX010009660.1, on the reverse strand, counting down.
AGTTACTTTGGCATCTTGCAGAAGCTTTACAACTTGTTTTCAGCCTCCACACAACGATGGGCCATTTTGAAAAAACATGTGAACATCACATTGAAGATGTGGTCTGATACAAGGTGGGAAAGCAAGATCAAGAGTGTGGAGCCCCTGAGATATCAGGCAGCTGCAGTGAGAGATGCACTGATCGAGGTGAGGGACCACACCAAAGACTCTGTAATAAAGGTCGAGGCTCAATCTCTGTCAGAGGAGGTTGGGTCATACCGCTTCGCCATTTGTTCAGTGGTGTGGCATGACCTGTTGTGCCAAATTCAGCATATGAGCAAGCAGATGCAGTCTCCTAGCATGCACGATGATGTTGCAGTAAATCTCCTAAAAAAAACAGAGAGAGGTCTCCGCAATTACAGGGCAACAGGTTTTGTGGCAGCCACAGATATCTGTGAACAAATGAATGTGGAGGCTGTGTTAAAACAAAAACGGCTGAGGTCCACAAAGCGGCACTTCTCCTATGAAGCATCTGATGAGCCCTTGATTGATGCTTTGAAGAAGCTGGAGGTGACATTTTTCAATGCAGTGGTTGATGCTGCAACATCAGCCATTCAGGAAAGATTTTCCACGTTGGAAATTGTGGGAGAGAAGTTTGGAGTGCTGACACATTTCCAAAATCTCACATTTGAGGAGCTGACAGAACAATGTGTGAACCTTAGTACTACACTACACTTTAAGGGACAATCTGACTTGGATGGCAGAGAGCTTGCACAGGAGCTGAAGAACTTGCCTGACTTGCCATCAAAGACCATATCCTTGCTTGAACTGCTGACATTTATCCATGAAAGGGAGCTCTCTGAAATATATCCAAATTTGTGGACTGCTCTCAGAATTGGTCTTACTCTTCCAGTCACTGTTGCTGAAGCAGAGAGGAGCTTTTCAAAGCTGAAGCTCATCAAATCCTACCTGAGGTCAACTATGTCACAGGAACGCCTTACCGGTCTGGCCATCATCATATAAATCATACAATTGCTGAGCAGATTTCATATGATGATTTAATTCATGACTTTGCATCAAGGAAGGTAAGAAGAGTCAGGCTTTAGATGGCAGTTGTGCTGTGGTGCAATTTATTTGTTTCTTGTTCAAAGTGTAGCATAATAATTACCCTCTCTTAAGTGTCTTATTCTATTTATGTGATAGAGCATTTGTACAATTTAGAAATTTGATTCTCTAGTTTATTTATGGCAGTTGTGCAATTTAATTTGTATTTTTCCTGTTCATAGTATCATAATTACATTCTCTTAAGTGAGTTATTCTATTTACGTGATGAAGGATTTGTAAAATTCAGAAATTTGAGTCTGTTTTGGTTCTGAAGTTCCAACAATTAGTCCAATAAAAAGTTATTTTGTGAAAGAGTTATGTCTGTCCTTTATTTTGGGGGATTCGAATGTGTGTGTGTTGGCGAACAGGGGGGGGGCGCTGAAGGTGAGGTTCGCCCAGGGCGTCATGTAAGCTAGGACCGCCACTGCACAGGCCCACTTAAGGCAGAGCCGTTTTGTACGATTATTCGGTCAATTTCAAGATATTTTTTGATGTCTAAAAAAACACTTACCTTCAGATGAGTGTACAGATTCGTTGTAGCATTGCTTGCAGCAGAGACTTCGTGTTTACACAGCAAGCAGGTGCACTTTACCTTATGTGATAGCGTGGGCTAGACACCCCAGTTAGGTTACTTAGGTTCTAGCAAACAATCAAAAGCACTTACCGGTGCGTTGAATTAGATATTCCTTTGGAAGCCTACCATTAGATTCCTGTGTCCCACAAACGGCCTACCTAACTCTCTCTTACATTACCAACTTAGAAGCTATAGACATTACCCCTAACTATACTTAAGTACGGACAACTTTCTACCCCATTTGTCACCTTAGAAACACCACTTAATTACACTCAGCACCAACGATTAGGTCAGATAGGAAAAAACATCTCTAGGCTAGCCCAAAACAATACGAACAGCCGCGTTGGTTCGTTTATGACTTGCTCTTGCCATTCAGCTTAGATTTAGTGATATTTCCCCTTTAGTGACTTTTAGACTATATACATATATATACATACACGTCACTTCACTCCTCCCCTACAAGTTTAGTCTGTCAGGGGGATGAGAGACCCTAGACGACCTGCGGAGCGGGGTTGATGTAGTAGGATTAGGTGCAACCTGTATAGGCGGGCGAGTTGAACCATTTTCCGGAGGATCAGTTCTCTCTTCCGGAAGACTCTGGTCCTTCTGCAATTCACGTTCCCATATCTGGTCCTGATGGAGTTTAATAGAACGACCATCTTCTAGTTGGCACTTGAAGGAAACAGGGCCCGTTCTCTCCTGGACAGTTGCAGGAACCCATTTTGGTCCAGCCCCATAGTTGCGAATCATAACTGGATCATTAGGTTGCGCCTCAATAACTCTCCCTCTTTTAGTGTCATGGTACAGCTTCTGTTTTTCCTGATGGCGTAAAACTCGTTGTTGTAACGTTTCGTTTGGACGTAACAAATCGAAAACTGAACGAATTCCCCGGCCAATCATAAGTTTAGAGGGAGACACCCCCGTCGTGGTGTGAGGTGTTACTCGATATTTAAACAAAAATTTATTCAACACCACTTGCATTTCCTCCCCACGAGAATGACGCAAGGCCGACTTGAAAGTACGGACCATGTTTTCCGCGAGACCGTTAGTAGACGGGTGGAAAACACTAGACCGGACATGTCTAATGCCATTTAGGTGGACGAAGGAACGAAATTCCTCACTGGTAAAACAAGTACCATTGTCGGAAACCAGGACTATGGGTAAACCCCATCGAGCGAAAACTGAACGGAGTAAGCGAATAGTAACACCCGAAGTCGTGGAAGTGGTTGGAAGAATTTCCACCCACTTAGAGTAGGCGTCCACAATGACTAGGAAATAAGTATTATTTATAGGACCTGCATAGTCAACATGGATCCTATGCCACGGTATAGTAGGCCATTCCCAAGGATGAAGTGGACTTTTCCTTGGGAGATCTCTGTTCTCTAGGCAGCTTTGACAGGAACGAACCAATGATTCGAGTTCTCCATCTAAACCAGGCCACCAGAAATAAGCTCTCGCCAGCTCTTTCATTTTTGTTGCGCCCATGTGTTCAGCGTGAAGTTCCTTCACTAAATTCGCCCTGCCTTCATTTGGAATTATCACTCTGTGGCCCCATAAGAGACAGCCATTTTGAATCGAGAGGCCAGACTGACGTTGATAAAAAGGCTGTAATTCACTCTCAACCTTAGTAGGCCAACCAACTGAGCAGAAATGGATGACCCTAGACAGAATAGGGTCTGATTTTGTCCACTGCTCTATTTGTACCGCAGATACTGGAGTGGATTCCAAAAACTCCACCAAGTGAACCCATTGTGTAGGTATAAGTACACAATCATTTGGATTTTCTAAGGGCAACCTACTTAGCGCATCAGCCGTACCTAGAAGTTTACCTGACCGATATACTACGTCAAATTTATAGGCTTGTAGAATCAGTGCCCATCGTTGAATCCTACCTGAGGCCATAACTGGAATATTTTTATTAGGTGAAATAAACCTAAGAGAGGCTTATGGTCAGTAATTAGTTTAAATTCATGACCCCCATAGATAGAAATGAAATTTTTTTACTGCAAATACTAAGGCTAATGCTTCACGTTCCACTTGTGCATATCGTCTTTCAGTCTCAGTTAGTGTTCTAGAAGCAAAACAGGTAGGCCTATCTACACCATCAATGTGGTGAGATAACACTGCCCCAAATTCCATAAGAACTGCTGTCTGCTGAAACTACGAGAGGAAGTTTAGGATCATAATGCAATAGGAGAGTGGACTTTAGTAGTACGTCCTTGGAAGCCTCAAATGCTTCCTTTTGAGTTTTCTCCCATCTCCACTGTTTCCCAGATCGTAATAGCTTATTTAGGGGTTCAAGGAAAGTCGATGCATTAGGCAAAAATTTCCTATAAAAGTTTAGGAGACCTAAATAAGCTTGTAACTGTGTGATGTTTTGTGGAGGTGGTGCATTTTTTATTGTTTCTAGTTTATCCATCGTTGGATGAATGCCTGAGGCATCTATGCGGAACCCTAAATATGAAACCTCGTTAGTGACCCATGAACACTTTTCTCTCTTTAGCTTAAGTCCGGCATCCCGGAGTCTTTTTAGAACCGTGGTTAATCTAGTTAGGTGTTCTCTTTTAGACGACCTGAAATGAGGACATCATCTAGAAAGCAAAGTACCCCTGGAATGTGACCTAGAACTTGGTCCATTGTCCTCTGAAAAATACCCGGAGCCGATGCTATTCCATAGCATAGCCTATTGTACTTATATAGGCCTCGGTGCGTATTTATGATAGTTAATTCTTAGAGTTTTCATCTAAATTAGTTGAGCATAGGCTTGGGACATATCGAGTTTTGTGAAATATTTACCCCAAACAAGAGAGCTAAATAATTCATCAGGCTTGGGTATAGGATAGCAATCTAGAAGGACGGCTCTATTTGCTGTTAAACGGTAATCCCCACATAACCGCACGGACTTGTCCGGTTTTAGTACAGGAACTACTGGGGCAGCCCACTTAGCGTGTGTGACTGGTTCAATAATTTTATCTTTTAGCAGCCTGTCAATTTCTAAATCTACCTCTCCCGCAGTGCATGCGCAATTGAACGAGCCTTACAAAATTTCGGAGTTACATTAGGATCTACTTCTATGCAGACCTGATGGCCTTTTAGGTTGCCTACTTCAGGCCCAAAAACAGAAAAACTCCCTTAACAATGAGTCTATGTCAGATGGATATGAGAGTGTATGCACATCTGCCTGACCCTTTGGCAAGATTTTGTCAATCGGTATTTTCAAAGCGTCAATCCAATCACGGCCTAGTAGAGTAGGCCCTTGCTCATCCACCACTAAAAGGGTTAAGGGATGAGACAAAGTTTTCTGGTTGAGTGTAACTGTGACGTATGCTTCTCCACAAATAGGTATTTGTATGTCCCCATACTTCTTCAAAATAGTTTTAGATGCATGTAGTTTAGGTGTGTTTTTGAAAATCTTATCAAAAACTGCCTTGGACATGACCGTCCGGGAAGCACCTGTATCTAATTCTAGAGGAACTGTGATTCCATTTAGGCCTACCTCTACAATATATGGGCCTGTATTTTTCCCAGTTTGCTGCTCATAAAATAGGTACTCCACTCCAATGTTCGAAGTATTTCCCTTTTGAGGATTTACACTAGAAATGGTAAAATTAGAATTTTCACCCTTCGTTTTCTTTGAAAAACACACTTTAGCTATGTGGCCTATTTTACTACAGTTTCGGCAAACTGCTTCTTTAAAAGGGCAATCCTTCTTCCAATGGTGTTTTCCACACCCTGTACATGGCTTGGAAGGCTTAGTAGGCTTAGTCGTATTCACCTCATACCTTTTATTTGCCTGTCTAGTAGGCTCATTAGGTCTGCCAGGCCTAGAAGATTTAAAGCTATTTACGTGTTGGGCTTTACTACTGTGATTTCCAAAAGCTCTAACATCTTTAGCAGCTGCTTCTCTAGCCGTAGCTATTTCTACAGCCTGACTAAAAGTTAGGTTCTGTATGGCTAATAGGGCTCTCTGGGTAGACTCCTCTTTGAGACCCATTACAAACCTATCTCTTAGCATTTCATCTAATTTGTCCCCAAATTTACACGTACGGCTATGGCTTTTTATTCCTGCAACAAACTCTGCAATGCTTTCATTTCCCGTCTGATGCCTTGAATAAAATTTGAAACGTTCATAGATGAGAACTACTCGGGGTTTGTAGTGATCGGTTAGGGCCTGTACCAATTCATTATTGATGCAGGTTTCCGGTGCTTTAGGAGAAACTAGGTCCATAACTAAACCAAACGTTTTAGGGCCTATTATAGTTAAAAAGGTAGGTACTTTCTTAGCATCAGGAATGGAATTTGCCTCGAAAAACAACCTCACCCTAGTAGCATAAGCTTCGAAGTCCTCCCCAGAGTCTTCGTAGGGGCTTATATGGCCAATCACCGACATGCTAGAGCAAAACCGAATTAGGTCAAATCACGTGAAGTAGGTTAGATTAGGTTTAAATTTGATCTAGTTACTCCCCAGTTAGGGCTGAATAGTGAATTGTATTAGAGTTAGGGCTGAGTAGGAATTAGTTTTAGAGTTAGGGCTGAGTAGGAATTAGTTTTAGAGTTAGGGCTGAGTAGGAATTAGTTTTAGAGTTAGGCCGGCGGGACCTACGCTATAGTACGGTAGCTTACCCACACAAACAAACCAAATCGGACGACCCACTAGGCTACATCCAATTTTCCAAACAACCACTTTAACCCAATAAGCCAAATTAAACCAATGAGCCAAATTCAACACAATGAACAAAATTTAATCAAATGAGCCAAATTCAATCCAGTGAGCTAAATTAAATCCAATGAGCTTAATCGAATCCCATGAGCTTAATTGAATCCCATGAGCTTAATTGAATCCCATGAGCTTAATTGAATCCCATCCTCGTCGCCAAATGTGATAGCGTGGGGTAGACACCCCAGTTAGGTTATTTAGGTTCTAGCAAACAATCAAAAGCACTTACCGGTGCGTTGAATTAGATATTCCTTTGGAAGCCTACCATTAGATTCCTGTGTCCCACAAACGGCCTACCTAACTCTCTCTTACATTACCAACTTAGAAGCTATAGACATTACCTCTAACTATACTTAAACATGGACAACTTTCTACCCCATTTGTCACCTTAGAAACACCACCTAATTACACTCAGCACCAACGATTAGGTCAGATAGGAAAAAACATCTCTAGGCTAACCCAAAACAATACGAACAGCCGCGTTGGTTCGTTTATGACTTGCTCTTGCCATTCAGCTTAGATTTAGTGATATTTCCCCTTTAGTGACTTTTAGACTTATACATATATATATACAACAGTCACCTCACCTTATTACCGTCTTTAGATTTAATTTTAAAGTATTTTCCATCAAACAGAAGGTGCACCAAATTGTTATCTGCAGATATATCACTGTTTGATTCACCGGATTTGCTTGTTGAAGTCATGACACGCACACGATAAAGAAATCAACCGCTTTCGACTAAGAGTGGCACACAACTGATTGAACTGACACGTTGAAACATGAACCATGCTGTACTACACTGTCGACGCGTCGTACTGTGCTAGTACAGAACGTGTATTAAACCAGTAAAAGTATTTACATTTTTATATTTTGAGTATTTAAATACATTGTATTTAAAGACTCATTAAAGTATTTAAATACTATATTTAAATCCATGAAAAACAATGTATTTATAAATACAGTTCTAAATACACAAATGTATTTAAATACGTATTTAAATACAAATGTATTTAAATACTGCACAGTTCTGACTATAGATAATGAGTGCTTTTAACAATAGGATTGTGTTCGTCCCTCTTAACTTTTTTACTCTAGTTACGCCCCTGCCTGATGCAAATCAGGCAGCTCTGAACATAGCAATTTTGTACTCTTATACAAGTTCAATCATATGCCCCTCTTAATTGAGTTTGACATTAATTGTATTCGAATGCTGTCACAGGTAAATAATACGCATAAAGCGAAGTTAGAGTGGTCCAGAGTTGATGATGAGGGCAAACAACAGTAGTGTAATAACTTAAGTCTCGTGTATTGCTAAGTAATATATGTATCCTTAATGACGCTCTAGCTTCTTAGCGTGTAAACTGTAGAATTCGAACACATATCTTGGAATTTAAATGTTAATGCTAATTTTTGCATAACGAAATAAACAACATATCTAATACACTGTTACACAGAATACATAATAAGAATGTTTTATGCAGTAAGAAAAATCAGCTGGTACACACTCTTTTTTTTAAAAAAGTTATTTTTACCTGTATTTTTGTATTTTCAGGCATTATTTTGTTTTTATAAATTAAGACAATACTAATAACACAAAGATGATCGGGGGACTCGTTAAAAAAGGTGTTGACCAACTCAAAAGCCAAGAATTCCGCCAATATTTAATGAGGTGAGTGAAGTTTATAGTCCTGTGGGAATGACCTGCAATCCAGACTGCAAAATCTACACAAATTTTTCGATGGTCTCGCGCGAGGATTTTGTCATAACTTTCGCGCCCAACATGTCGGGTGAGAGTTTTAACTTAGGGTATCCTCGCTTTCATCGTCCTAAATCAATGTTTGCAAATTCAGGTACTTTTTATAGTCTAAAATTGTGTGACCTATTTACCTTAAAGCGCTTCTCCCTCAAGGGTCCGCTGCTCCCACGAAGTCCGCTCAGCACCTCCTGAGGCGGGGTCACCACCCTTCTTTTCTCTTGCTCCTGCCATATGATTTGGTCCCCTATTGAATTTATGGGGGCTGGTCTGGCAGAGGAATACCCTGGCACTGTGGGTTGGTCGGGTATGTTGGCTAAAAACATGTCCCCTATTGAATTTGTGGGGGCTGGTCTGGCAGAGGAATACCCTGGCACTGTGGGTTGGTTGGGTATGTTGGCTAAAAACATGTCCAAGTGTTTTTTAAAAGTATCTGCTGGGACTGCACTTATATCTCTAAGGTACTGAGGCAAGGAGTTAAACAGGCAAGAACCCTGCTAGAGATACTATTATATTGAAGGGTTTGAATCCTTCTCAGACTGTTTGGTGGGAGGTGATATTTTTTACATATTCTGCCAGTTCTTGTTAAGGTGGGCACAGTTGGTTCAGTATTGGGGGCAACTAAAAGCCCTTCTAGAATTTTCCAGGTGTAGATTAGGATATATCTCTCAAACCTTCTCTCTATGGAATAAAGGTTGAGGCCTCTGAGTCTATCCCAGTAGTTTAATTTGTTTTTACTCACCTGTTGCCTATCAGGTTGTTTAATATACGCGGTAAAGGTTCTTTGTAGGCCCTCAATTTTTGCAATTCATTCTGTTTGTGGGGAAACCATAATTGAGAGCAGTAGTCAATGCGTGGAAGGACAAGTGATTTCCACAGGGTAAGCATGGTCATACTGTCCTTAGTTCTGAATATCCTCAGTATATATCCTATTAGTTGTTTGCATGATGAGGTTACTTTGTCAATATGCCTATTGATATTGCATCTTCAGATAATATAATCCCTAGATCCCCTGACATGATCAGTTTGTACAGTATCTTTTCCTGTGGGTCCAGTGTAGTTGAATTGTTCTTTCAGGTATTTATTTGGTCCATACTTAATTAGTTCAAATTTGTCTTCATTGAAGGTCATATTGTTTGCATCTGCCCATGCGTATATAGTTTGAGATCTTTTTGTAGCTCTACACAGTCTTCGTTTTCTGTAATTGGTCTTAGTATTCTGGTATCATCTGCGAATGACAGGAGAGAGCTTCCTAGGTTACAGTTTATATTGTTTAGCATTATAATGAATAGAATTGGTCTTAGTACTGTACCTTGCAGCACTCCACTAATCACTTCTTTTTCTATAGATCTTGCTCTATTTACAATTATTTGTTTCTGTCAGAGAGAAAGGCATGGATCCATTTTCCTATTTTTCAACAAATACCAAGTTCTTTTAGTTTATGGAATAATATACCATGGTCAACCTATATAACTATTATTGCAGATTGCAGTAAAGTATTACATTCACAGCTCTATCTGTAAAAGTAGCAGAAAAAAATCAAGAATTATCACCAAATAATGCAGAAAAAAATAAAATTATCACCAATTAAGTAACTAAGGTTAATTGAATGGCCAATTAGGTCAACTGTACACTAGAGTGTGACAGTTGCCCCAACTTTGTCCTACAATGTTGTTCAAAATGTTGGTGTTGCATATTGATATAAAAAATACCCATGTGCAATTTTTTGAAGATTCATGCATATTCGAGTGAGCACTAGCAATTTGAAAAATAGCGATTTTGCTTATACGGCATACGCGCCTATATATGAGATTACACAACCATCATAAGGGATATTAACACAAATCATTTGCCTGTCTTAATTAAAAGCTGTTATCACTAACACAAAAAAGTTAATCATTCTTATTCTCTCATGGTACATTAAGGGGTTTTATCATATATTCATAAGGTATTATTTCTCTAGAGCAAGAAACCATGATTTCTGTTCGGAAACAGATGATCATTTGCGCTGATTAGGAACGCGGAGTCTGTCATTTTCAACTACTTGAAGGACTTCTTGAAAGCGCTCCTCATCCCTGGCAACATTAAGAAAGTCATGGCAAAGTTTTACACCACGCTCTGCAGCCTCATTGACGACCTGAAGCTTGTCCACAACCCGTTTCATGTTCACGTAGTCGTCATGATCCGCCCATTCACTGGCTGGACTGTGGAGAAACTGATAGGGCATGCCTAAAATGGTGAAGAACTGGCTTGAGTCAGGCCCAATTAGGTCCACCAGGGCAGTGCCACTTTCTGGGACAGGGGGAAGATATGGCTTTCCATAGCCCCATGATTGAGCCCCACTCTCTTAGTAACTTCAGTGCCTTCATGGCAAAGAAGGGCCTTCCTCATCTCCTCTTTTGTCCTTTCTTGTACTTGGGACGAGAACAAAGCCAGTGGGGCCAACTCCTCAGTTAGGTACCAAGTGTGTCTACCGAGTGCCACACGTGCTTTGTCAACTATTGTGGCGTCATATGGGCAAATTCAGCCAAGGTTTCGACCAAATTCAAGTCATTCAGTGGCGCACTTGCTGGAACGGGGCAAACAATCCACCATGGGACATAAACAGCGACTGTGAACACAGCAAACTGTTCTAACTTGCTGATTTGACTTTTAGTCACAACCTCGGCTTTGGGAAACTGCTCTTTGATCTGGCCTGACAAAAGAACAATCTTGAGGGTATAGAGCAGTTTAGCCATCCACCTTGCTTTGTGAAGTGCGCCGGGGTAGACCATTATGAAGTTCACTGGCTCGGATCCTTTAGTTACAAGCAGCAGACAAAGCTCTACCAGCTCCTTGTAGTCGCCACGTGTAAATGGTTGGGCTAGAGATTCACGGAAGAAGTCAGCCATCTCCTGCTGGTGCTCCTCAAACACTCCAGGCATTGCGGGGTAGTAGTATTTCTTTTTTTCATTGTACGCCAGTTGAGAGAAATGGTTCTTGAACCTAGAAATGCAATTATTGGGATTATTGTATTTCGTACTAATCTATAATATTGTTTTAGTGGTATTAAGATTGATATGATCATCATTTGCTTGGTGTTAGTATATCTTATAAGTCTAATAAAAGAAATTCCACTAAATTTGTTCATTAGATAATAATATCCTTGTTATTTGTAAAGCTTATGACTCACCTCTGGAAAACCATTATGTTTGGACTTGAAGAGCCCTCCACTTTCAAGCAATCCCAGCAAACACCTAGGATGACTTCGCCCACATGCCTGCGACAGGCGTACCAGAATACGGCACGCTCTAATTCCTTTGGAGGGAGACGCAAGCAGCTGTTTTTTGTCATGACGGTGCACGACGGTGCTAGCTCAAACATGCACCGATCTCCAAGAAAATTTACAGGGGTGTTTCCTAGATAAATACACAACACTAAAACTTTGAACAGCATTGTAGGACCATTTTTGATTTTTGGAGGGCAACGGTCACACCCTACTGTACACCCTTGATGATTGGTTAGATTAAGTCGTGATATTTTCATTAACTAATGAAAATATCATGACTACCAATCGTCAAGGGCATACAGCTGACTTAACTGGGCATTCATTTGACCAGGGGCAACTGACAAGTAGATAGATCACAGCACTGCATTATTAGATGTTCACCAAAGCAACACCAGGGCCCAACATAGCCACACAACTAAATAGCCTCTTCATTCTTAACAATACAGAAGAACATACATACACACACACATCAAGCAGGATACTCAAACTCTTCCCTAGACATAACATTCTGTTCCCCCTCACTAGCAACACATACATGCTAGAGAACAGAAAAACAACTGTCATCAGACCACCTGCTCATCATCATTATCACACATTCTACACTGCCCCAACAGCTTTAGGCACACTTACAGAAATTACCAGAAAGCTGATTGGAACAGTTCAAAATACAGACTGAGGAACAATTCACCACATTAAACAGCACACCCATCATAAACATCAATACAACACTCAAGACATTTAATCAGATCATCAATAATGCAAACAAATACATACCCAAGGGCAACATTAGGAAATACAACCCAAATTACACTAGAGAAATAGCTCACTCATAAGGCAACATAACAACCTCAAACATAACACACAAACACCACCACAGAGCCATAAAATAGCAGATACAACAGCTCAACACAGAAATAAACAATAAACTTAAAGAAAAACAAACAAAAACATTTAGGGAATTTATAACAACACTAAACCACTCCACAGATACATCCAGGCTATACAAGACTATAAACAGCATTACCTACTCTAACAGTGGCATTCACACCTCACACATGGCTATCTGTTGCAGCTAAAATAATATCCCAACATATACGTACACAACAAGCTAACATTATAGTTAATCACTACGCAAAAATAAGTCACTTAACATATTCGTAGCCCAGAGTGGAAATTTCTGTCATATAGCTATTGTGCCATGGGCCCAAGTCCGTAATTTTTAAAATGTAATTTTTTCCTCTATTTTGCTTTGACAAATCCTTATTATAATCAAAAATAAAATACTGTGCATGATGTAATATGCATGTGGAAATTCTGTCATGTCCTAATATAATACAAGATGATGACTAGGCCTCCGATGGATTATATTGGCATATTCATTATTAAGTTGGGAAATGGAAATTCATATATTTATGTAACTTTTATTCAATGAAAATCATCACAATATGAAATACCTCTCAATATTATAAAACGAAATTAAAGAAAAAGACTATTAATAATTAACTATAGAAAGTATTTTAAAAAATTAAGCCATAACTGTAACAAAACTGCATTTAGTTTGTTAAACTTTTATTTATATCATTTCATCATGCCACTTTTTGAAGCAATTTTGAACACACAAGGCTGGGTTCAAAGGGCAGATTGCACATTCCTAAACAGATTTCTTCCTTATTTTTGTTGTTGCGCATTGTTTGCACCTTAAAGAAGCTTACTTTCTTTTCTGTAGAGGACGATTTATAAGCCACAAGTAATGAAAATTGTTGGTAGGTCTACTAGTAGTAGCAGTTGTCTCCACTTCGTCACAACTTTGTAAATTACGGACTATATGTTCTCTAAAAGACAACAGACTCATATTCTCTTTTTTTTTCATTGATTGTACAGAATACAAGCATTTAGAATACTAACATCCAGTAAATAAAATGCAATTTTTCGATACCATTTTATAGTTTTTCATGGGATGTAGTAGTATGACATTAATTGGTCAGTCCTGTCAACACCTGCCATATTTAAATTGTAGTCCTTTATCTCAATTGGTTTCATCTTTTCTTGACCTCTTTTGTTTGTGACTGATGTCATTTCATGTCTATGGGCAGTAGTTATCATTAAGACCCTCTTTTGTCTTTCCATTTTGACACTACCACAGAGCTCTGTCTTTGGGAAATGGATTCACCTCTCTCTAGTTTTGCAGAAACCACTGTTGGATAATATTTGTTTTAATGCCCATTCAAACTTAATATTTTTAGTCAGATATACCTGTAAAGCAGTTCAAATACTTTACAATGACAGTATTTTTTTGTTCGGGAAATTTGTTGAAATGTACTTTTTTTAATAAAATATATTTCCTCTTTTGGCTATACTGTAATGTACTTTTTTCATAAAATATTTTTCCTGATTGGGCTATTTTTTCGCTACTCTGCAACTTAATTAGTTGGTTGGGTTTTGTTCTAGCTATTTATTTATTTTTTTTTCAAATTGGATTCAGTTTAGTGGTGCTTGTGATAGAATTATGACGTGCCATTTGTGTTAGGTTAATTGAATGCCTGGTTAGGTTAATTGAATGCCCGGTTAGGTTAATTGAATGCCCAGTTAGGTCAACTATACACCCTTGATGATTGGTTAGGTTGTCGTGATATTTTTGTTAGTTTAAATGAAAATGATGAGAGCAAACTTTTCTGGTTAATTTTGAGGTGTTTTGTACGAAATGGCCATCTGTTTCCTGTGCAAATGTGTAGTTTTCAAGATGATGATATCTCAAAAACTACGCATTTCCGCAGAAAATGGATGGCAGATTCGTGCAAAACACCTCAAAATTGACCAGAGAAGTTTCTCATCATAAAAACAGAGTGGGTGTTAAAACGAATAATTACCCAACTTTCTTAGTATTCCCTTTTCTATTGCTGCGAAGTGTTCCTGTTTTTATTTTTCTTGTCAGCAAGAGAAACACTGTTATAGTAGTTATCCATGAAAAGGTGATGACCTTTGTCAAAATAAGGTTTCATAAGATGCATGACAGCTTTTTCTGAGAATGAGGAACCCTGTAGATTTTTAAAGCCATCTTTAGTAGTATGGATTAGGAAATTAACAGAAATCCATCAGCTGTACAAACTTCATAAAACTTTATACCATACTTATGCTTTTTGGATTTGATGTACTGCCGAAAAACTAGCCTTCCTCACCACAATAACATTGATTCATCTAAAGAAATATTTTTAGGAGGCTCATAAGTATTTTCAATATTATCTAAAATCAACTGTATGAGAGGGAAAACTTTACGAAGGTTATCAGAATAGCAGTCATTGTGATTCCTTTGGACCTCATTGTTTGAGAAATGAAGGCACTGTAGAATTATTTTGAATCTCTTCAGTTCCATATTATTTTTGAAAAATGGCATGTAATAATTATCATGTCTATAATAATGTTTAAGAGATGGCATTTTCACTAATCCTATTAATATAACATTTGCTAAGAAATGTTTCAGTTCTTCAACATTTAAAGGTTTCCAACGGGAAATCCTTGAATTCCTTGTAACATTAGAATTATTCAAAAGTGTAGAGGCATATCTATTTGTCTCATTTACAATTAATTGCATTACCTCATCACTCCAAAACAATGAAAAAAAAATCTATGGCACCTGCATTATTGGGCATATCAACTTTAATGCCATTGTTACCTACAAAAGGAATTTCTGGAGGATCTTGTTGTATATCTACCCATTCCTCTGGATTTGTTAGATCATTTTCTTGGCTACAGTCATCTTAAATTACTTCATTATTCTCTACTTCATTATTAGTCATTGAATCTGAAAAAAAAAAAGAATAGTTTTTAAACCGTAAGATAATCTGTTTACAGGATTAATGTAATACTGGCATATTGTGCAATCAATAAGTAGCTAAATCAACTATCTGCCAAATATACAGCACTCTATGCAATCAACCAATCTAGAAATACTACAGAGTTATTCTATCAAGTACAAAATTTTTCAAGACATGCTCTTTTCATTGGTTTTTGTTAGAGTATGGTGCAAGCTGTCCCACATGATCATTTTAAGCTTTAAAGATGGGACGTTTTTGTCACACAAATTAATTTTGGCCATTTTTGATGCCTTATATCTCAGCAACTACAACAGGTAGGAAGATCTGGATTGAAACATTTTGTAGCATATGGGCAGTACTTTCTTGGTTCCTAACAAAAGCTCACAGAGTCAAGTATAGGGTGTCCATAAATGATTACCCTGATTAAAGCATGCTATAACTTTTAAATAAACACTCGTATTCAAACCGTTTTAATCCTAAGTAGATAAACATACCGGTACAAAGTTTCGATACATAGTTAATAAACTTAAGCTTCCACATATGCACCCCTAGTGGCACATAAAATGTCTAAATGGTATTCACACTCACGCCACATTTTCCAACATTTGTGGGTTAACTGTTGCAATTCATCCGTAATGCATTCTCGCAATGTCCTGATATCTGGAACAACTGTTGCATAAACCAAATCTTTAACATGACCACAGAGAAAGAAGTCCAGCAGGGTAATGTCTGGTGATCTTGGGGGCCATGGGATTGGCCTGTCCCTGCCAATCCATCGATTTGGAAATGTTGCATTGAGAGTTTCATGAACATGTGCCCAATGAGGGGGTGCCCCATCTTGTTGGAAGATGACAGTTGGCTGCCTGTCCTGCAGCTCGGGGATGGCATAATTGGTGAGCATATCCAGGTACACAGTTGCGGAAACAGTATTCTCAGTGTTTCCACCATCCCATAGGAAACTGATGGTCTACCACTGCTTTTTCCCTTTTCCACGTTTCTAGTTTCCAAGAATTTTTTCATCCATGACTTAATTAACTTCACACCAGGTGGATTCTTTCCATACTTTGTTCTGAACCTTCGCTGAACACTGACAGGAGAATTTGTTTCTGCAAGCCACACAACACATTGTGCCTTCTCTGTCACAGACACCATCTTAACTGAACAGCTACTACTACAGCGCTCCTAGCGGCGAATGCGGTAGACAAAACACACCCGTACAGAAACTCTATGCATGTATGAGATCATCTGTAAAAAGAAAATGGATGTAAGATTCATCATTAAAACATGAGAGCATACTGTGAAAACCAGGGTAAACATTCATGGACACCCTGTAGATCCAGAGCTATAATTTTCTAAAAGTGGCTTCCCAGGAATCAAAATGTAATTTGAAGCCTACTTTGGGAATATTTTATGGAAAATCTATACTTCCTAGAGCTCTAGTAATGTGAGTTTTGAAATCTACAGTAAATTTTGACCCTAGGAGCAAATTTTCAGAGCAGAAGGATTTGGTACTGTGGAATGCTGACTAGCTAAAAATGGCACAAATAATTCGGCACTCAATGTGATGGACAAAGTAGCCCATGCTCTTGGAGCCCTAGTGACAGAACCACAAGATATATGGAACTAACACTTTGCAGAACTTCCTTTAAGGCTTAAAGGAATCTGTGAGCAAAGTTAGAACAAAATCTGACATGGTGAGGTGGGGCACTTTTCCAAAATTGATCCACTTGACATGGAATGACCCTTATGAAACAGTGCGTAGAGGTGGAAAAGAAAGCCCAGAAGCTGTTGGGTTATATCAGGAGGCAATTTCAGTTTTGGAATAAAGAGATTGTGCTCTCTCTGTACAATTCCCTGGTTCAGCCGCACCTGGAGCATGCTGTGCCGTTCTGGTCACCCACCCTCAGGAAAGATATTGAGAGGCTGGAGCAAGTGCAGGTGAGGGTCACAAAGTTAATCCCTTCCATTAGGCATATGGGCTACAATCGACGCTTACGCGCCCTGGACTTGTTTTCGCTGGAAACTCGGAGGCTGCGCAGTCAACTGATTGAGGTTTTCAAGCTCTTACGCAGGTTCAACGATGTCAATTTTAGAAGCATGTTTAGTTTAAATGATAACCCAACTCGCAACAATGGTTGGAAGTTGGATTTGAAATGGTTTAGGACTAGTGTGTGTGGGAATTACTTTATGTATAAGATCTGTGACACATGGAACAGTTTACCTGAAGTCAGAAGTTGTGAACAGTTCCTCTGTGGATCATTTCAAGAAAAGGTTAGACCAAATCTTGCACACTATTTGAGTGTGTAGAAAATTTTCCCTGGCACCTGTTGCCATTGGTACCTCCTCGGTATGGACTGCAAGGCCTTTTGAGGTACTTCATTTCCTTGTAACTCCTTGTAACTCTCTCTCTCAAACCTTTATTTCTTTGGCCTGACTTATATATATATTAGAGTGTCCCAATTTTTTTTGTTCCTGAAGTTTGTCATGCACACCCCCCTAATTTCTTCCACTCGTGAAAACATGCCAGCAAGATGAATTTCATTCATGTTCTTTAATTTTAAGGGTCCCCTCAAACCATGTGTTACTATTGCTGAACAGCTACTCTCTACCTTATACTAATTGTAGCATATTTCTTTTCAGGTTATGGATACAAGAAAGCAGGAGACTGTGTGGTTGGTGGGGGTGTTGCGAAATGAACCCCTGGAAATGCTGTGTCACCTCCCGACAGTGGGAGATGTTCTTCAACGTCTGTTGTTCTTCACTCGGAAGAAAAAAATGTCCACGGCGGAAGCTGTCAATGTGGTAGCTGATGAGGTTATGGCGGTGTGGGCTTGGGCATCTATTCCGACCTCCCACAAGCCCAAGTGCGTTGAGAGGATCAAGGCCCTCTCCACGGACTACGAGAAGGTTGCCAGAAACCGAAACTGTGGGGGAGAGAAGCAACTGGAGCGGGAAAAGGGATTCCAAGCCATCCTGAATACACTGTTCGAAACAGCTCATGCCAATGCCATGAAACTCATCAAAGTCCCCGAAGATCGAGACTTTCTGAATGACCAGCGAACTGTGTGGAAGATGTACATCGGAGGAGAGGACCTGGAGTTTGCTCGCAGGGCAGCTGAGCGGGAGAAATGCCGAGCAGCTGAAGAGAAGAGGAAGAAGAAAAGCCGCGAAGAGATGGACTCACTGCAAGCAAAAGGAACGAAGAAGAAGAAGACCCACTTTTCACCAGAGTCCATGGCCGAAGCATCCAATGATGATGTCCAATATTCCTCTCCTGGTCCTTCGGCTCCTCGATCTGCTCCCAAGGACGGCCAAGTGTCGGCAAGGAGGATCATCCAATATCCCAATTTTGCTGCAGCCCTGGATCGAACTGGAACCTCAGTAGGCCAAGCGATGCACATTGTGGCTCCAGCACTCGCTGCCACGGGAGTTGAGTTATCCTCGGTCACCTTGTCCAAATCAAGTCTTCACCGTTCATGGCAGAAGTCCAGGAAGAACTTGGCAGCCGGAATCAAGACCGAGTTCAATCCTGATACGCCGCTTGTTGTCCACTTTGATGGCAAACTCCTCCCTGATTTGGATGGAGGGAAATCGGATCGTATACCAGTGCTGGTCAGCGGGAAGAATCTTGAGAAGTTGTTGGCGATCCCAAAAATCCCTGACAGCACGGGACAGCGGATGGCTGGAGCTGTTCTAAAAGTGCTGGATGATTGGCCGCAAGTTCAACCATGGATTGCCAGTCTCTGCTTCGACACAACAGCGGCGAATACCGGTATTCACAACGGTGCTTGTACGATTATCCAGGACCAAATGGACTGCCACATTCTTTTCCTGGCTTGCAGACACCACATGATGGAATTGGTAATCACCTCAGTCTTTGACCTGTTCTTCAGGTCTTCTGGCCCCGAAATTGCGCTGTTCGCTCGCTTCAAATCCCAATGGGAGTTCATCGACCAGAAGCAGGCTTCTCCATTCAATGGCGATGGCCCAAGCGACATCCTTTCGGAATGGGTGGCGTTGAAAAAAGAGCAGATTGTCCACTTCATTGAAGACCAGCTTGAAGTTGGCCACCCAAGAGATGATTACCGGGAGTTCCTGATCCTCGCTCTGGTCTTCCTCGATGGTCATGGCAAACGAGATCTCCGGTACAATCGTCCTGGAGCATACCACCGGGCCAGGTGGATGGCCAAAGGCATTTACTGTCTTAAGATGTTAATCTTCTGAAGCCAATTCCACCTGACCGCTCACGAGGTCTGGTCACTACGCAGGATAAACGTCTTTGCCATCACCATCTACCTCCAGAGGTGGTTCGAGGCTCCATTGACGGCGGACGTGCCCGTCAATGACCTGGAGCTGTTGGAGGACCTAGAGCGATACAAGGCGGTGGATCATGATGTAGGTACCGCCGCATTGACGAAATTCCGGGGCCACCTCTGGTACCTAAGCGAAGATTTAGCCGGACTCGCTATGTTCTCCTCCAAAACCACCGATGCAGAGAAGACGGCCATGCTCCAAAACCTGCACAAGAAGACCGAAAACCCAAAAGATCTGCGTCGGCTGGAGGGAAAGTGTGTCTTGACCGTGAGACGGTCGGATTTGAGCACCTTGGTCACGAAAAGGACTCAAAACCTTTTTCATTGCCTGAAGCTGCCGGTTCCAAAAACCCCCAAAGATCTCGAAGGATGTGCACCATCGTTGAAGTCTGTGAACGACGTGGCAGAATGGGTGGTGAAACTGGCGGAAGATTTCAATGAGGGCCTGACAAAAAATGAGGAGGAATGGCAGCTCGTGTACCAAGTCGTCGAATACCACTGCCAGCAGTTCCCCTCAGCAGACAAAAAGATCCTCTGTCCCCCAAAATGAAATGTGCCATTAGGAAGAATTTCCATTTCCTTTAATTTAGTCATTAGAAAGAATTTACATTTCATTCTTCCATTCTAGAATGATTAATGCTGAGCATTTATGTTTGTTCATATAGGGTCGAATAAACAAGGTCAATGAGGGGACCCTTCCCCTCCTAATAGGCCAATGAAATTTCGCCCATTTTTCCCTTTCTTCAAGTGTAATTAATTAAAGGGGTGTGCGATTTGACTTGCAAATTTTTATTTTCACATGTGAGGCTGGGACACCCATATATATATATATATATATATATATATATATATATATATATATATATATATATATATATATATATATATATACATATATACACAGGTATCCCTCATTTAATGATCATTTACTCAATGATCACTCGCTTAGCAATCTATTTTTTGTCTTTTCTCGTACAACAATTGACCAAAATTTGGTTTAGCAATCGCTATGATGGGCAAAGTTTTGGTTTCTGGTTCTTCACAGGTGCATCTCTAACTTCATTTCTAATCACCTCCCCTACACTTTCTTCTCACCCCATTAATGTTTTCAGTCACTTGTGCTTCTGCATTGCTCCGCATTGTTGTGTAAGATTGTGCACGATTGTGATCGTTGTGTTATTTGCCGACTTTGTGGAGTGCAAAGCAACATTGTGCAGACTGTTTGGTGCTAATTTGGACTGTGTTAAGCGACTGAATGTTGAAAATGATAAGTAAGCATGTGGCTGCTTCCCTTGCATCATCGGCTAAGGCGAGCTCTCTTGTAAGTCTTTGACTTTGGAGGTTAAGCTGGACATTGTTAAGCGCTACAAGAGTGGTGAAGGGGCGAACTCCATCGCGAGAGCGCCTGGCCAAGCCCAGTCGACCTTCTCAACCATCATCATGAAGGCTCCCGAGTTGAAGGTCTCAGTCAAAAATGTGACTTGTAGCAGCATCACATGGATAACTAGGGCATGTGATCCAGTGATGGAGAACATGGAAAAGCTACTCCAGATCTGGATCGAGGATCAACTCACCACCACGAGTCCACAAGCACCACGTTGAACGTATCCCCTATTAATCCATGTTATAACATCCTCATTTAGCGATCATTCACTTAGTGATCAGTTTTTCAGGAATGTAACCCAATCGTTAAATGAAGGATACCTGTGTGTATATCAGGGTTTCGGAGCCGGAGTCGGTGGAGCCAGTGAATTTTGCTTACCTGGAGCCGGAGCCGGAGCCAGAAACCTTGAAAATACGGCTCCATGGTCTGGCTCCGGGCGATATATTGCTACCTAAATTGTTATTTGTTAAATATAGGTTTAGTTGCAAATTATAATTCTTGTAATATATTATGAAAAATGGTACCATAGGATTCTTGGATTTTATGGAGGTGTGGGAGTTGCAGGAATAATCTGCAAATTTCCATTTTTTAACCATTAAATATTTGGGAAGATTTGTCTTAACAACACTTAATTATATAGGTAAAATTTTTTTTATGGCGGTGGAGACCTTAGGTAGGTAGGTACTAACTATTTATCTAAGTAGGTAACTACCTAGATACATACCTAGTAAGGTTGGTCCTTCTGACTTGGATTGAACTATTTTTATTTTTAGGTCAATTATCTTATATTGCTAAATTTCTTTTTTTTTCAGATTCTTTGTAATTTGTACTTGATTCTTTAATTATAATTATCAGTCTATGACCCTTCATAATGGATAGAGATTCAATAAAGAAGTCTGATATATTCAAGTATTTTACTGAAAGTTCAGATAAGAAACACTATGTTTGTATTTGTGAAGTTTCTGATGCTTCGGGAAATATTTCAACGTGTGGAACTAAAATTACCAAGCCTCAAAGCAAAAAGCCTGATGTCTCCTCAAGAGCATATAATTTGAAAACACTCGAGTCGATTACATCCTGAAATATCAAAAATGATGGAAGAAAAGAAGCAAATGCTTGAGCTTTCAAGACCCAGTACTTCTGCCAGTTCAAAAACTAAAGCAAACCAGCAAAACATTACTAAATTTTTGATGTCTCAAAAAGTCACTATCTCAATGACTACAGATAATTTTAAAAATAGCATAATTGAGTTAGTTGTTAAAGATTCTATGCCTCTATCTATGTTTGAAAAGCCAGCTATGCGCAGTCTACTAGAAGAAATGGCTCAGAAATTCAAGATTAGTTTAGATAAGACAATATCCATCATTTAGTGATAGAAAATCAAAAGAAGAAAAATTTGCTCTCAAAGAGCAATTAAAAGGGCGCTTCATATATTTAAAAGTTGATGGTTGCACACGAATACGGACACATTATTTTGCCATCAATGTCCGATTTATTGATGATGATAATAAAATCCTCACCCGCACTATAGCAGTAAAAGATACACATGCTCAGCAAACTAGTGACTACCTGCATGATCTAATTATGAGAACTCTGGAAGAGTATGGCATACCGAAAGAATTTGTGCTCTGCATTGTCAGTGATAATGCATCAAATATGATTAAAACTGTTGAGAAGTTGAATGATAATCAAGAGGCAACTTCAGAAGATGATATACAAACATTTGGTGAACATGATGATGATTCAACAGACACTCAGGAAGTGGCATCTTGTGTAGAAGAAATTGACAGTATTGTATCTGAAATTTCACACTTCTCCAGAATCAACCACATGCGTTGTGGTGCACATACCTTGCAACTTGCTATTTGCAATGGATTGAGAGAGAAACATGCTACCTCTCTCATAGGTAAGTTGAGACAGGTTGTAGTAGCAGCAAGAAACCCAAAAGTGGAAGAAATAATTAAAAGATGTGCAGGCAAGGTTGCTATTTTAGATCAACCTACTCGATGGGGCAGCACTTATTTAATGATAGAGCGCTTATTAGAATTAAAACCTGTACTCTTGGACATGGCAAATTCAAATGTGAATCTTTCAGAAATAATGTGGGAAAGCAAGCAAGATTGGAAAGAGTACTGTACCAGCCATATATAGTAACAAAAAAAATTCAAAGAAGATTTGACTCCCGGTCAATTTTTGAAAGAGTGGAAATCTTTGATGTATTTTCTTTCCAAGATAGAAGGCACCATAGCTGATGACATTAAAAGTTCCATGGAAAGGAGAGAAAATATTTTACTTGATAATGAAGTATTGCTTGCTGCTGTTTATATAGATCCTAGATATAGATGCTTATTAACATCTGAACAGGTAGTTAAAGCCAAGGATGCCCTATGCAATATAGCAATCAGAATGAAAAGTAACCTAGACCTTTCAAATAAAGTCTCTCTATTAAGAGAGGAATGTGGAACCGAGATTATTGCATCATCATCAAATTCATCATCTCCTTCCACCACTTCTGATGTCAGCGAGTTTGATTTTGAAAAAATTATTGATATTCAACATGGTAAGAAATCAAAACGTCCTTGTTTAGAAAGTGAACTAATACCACCTCTCAGTCCAATGTGTACCCTCAAATTGCAAGTTGAGGAATCTTTTCCTGAGATTGAAAAATTTGACCGTTCGTCAAAACTGTCTTTTGAACAAGTAATAGAAAGGTATCCTAAAGTTATAAGAGATGTTGCAAATCTTCTAGTAGCTATGCCTTCAACACAAGTCAGTGTTGAATGGCTATTTTCAGCACTGAAAATTTTAAAATCTGATTTAAGGGCACGTATGAAAGAAGATATTGTTGAGGCTATGTTATTTTTAAGAACAAATGTTTATAAGTAAACTTAGATAAATAATTTTAATTCATAATTTTTTTTATGGAAACAGATTTACAAGGAGAATATCTTGATTTTATGTTTAAAAATTAGTTTCCTACCTTAGCTACATTAGTAAAAATTTCTGCAAAAGTTATTATTTTGCTTTCATTTTTTAATACAAGGAGTATTATGATTTATGATACTGTAAATGTATCATTGAATTTGCAAACTTTTTAATTTTTTAATATGTAGTTTGAACTTTAAAGATAAAGTCTGATTTAAGGTTACACTTAAAAAAAATATAATTGAGGCCATCTTGTTTTAAAAAAAAAATTATAAATAAACTTAGTAATTTTCATTTTCAATTATTTTAAGGAAACAGATTTACAAGAAGAATATCTTGATTTTATGTTTAAAATTAGTTTGATTATACCTTAGCTAGAATAAAAAAAATTTTGCATTAGTTTTCATTTGTTAATCCAAGGAGTAGTATTGATTTTATAAGCGTAGGGTAAATGATTTTGTAAATTTTCTTTTATAATATGTATTAGTAGTTTGAACTTTTGACTTTTAGTTGAATTGCTTTTGTTAATTAAATTACAAAACTTTTTGACTAAAAGAAAATCTCTTTTTAAGTAAACAATATAACCTATTAAAAATTTAAAAACTGAATTTTTTTGAAATATTCAGCTCTTTTTCAAGCCAAGTTGGCTTTCATGAAGCTTTCAAGTTTCAACACTTAAAAAAAGATGCATATATTATCTCAGAAAGTTTGATTGTTACTATTTTCCATACGAGAATTCTTAAGTTTGAACTTTGAACTAATTAGGAGGCAAGTTTCTCTAATTTATATAAGCTACCATTGTTAATAAATATTTAATATCATTTAGTTTTCATCATTTTCCTTTAGTTATTTAAATAACTTCATTCTATCATTATATTTGCCTAATTTAAAATCATAAGAAATTTAAATTTTGAGTATTAAAGTGATTTAATAATAAAATATTTTTGTGCAATATTTTAAATTGGACAATTAGTTATATAAATCGATATTTATTTTATAATTAACAGAATTTACTGTAAAAGAGCCGGAGCCAGAGCCGGAGCAAGACTGTAAAAAATTTCTGCTCCGGAGCCGGAGTCGGAGCCAGAAGTTTTTTTACCGGCTCCGAAACCCTGGTGTATATATATATATATATATATATATATATATATATAGACAGATAGGAAATTCAGAGAAGCATGAAAGCGATTGATCTCGGGATAATAATGACAGATGATGCGAAATTCGAAACACAAAATCAGATAGCAGTAAATAAAGCAAAAAGAGTCGCTGGACAGGTTCTAAGAACGTTCAAGAGAAGGGACAGGACAGTAATGATTCCCCTGCTAAAAACACTGATTATACCAAAACTTGAATACTGCTCAGTTTTGACGTCCCCATATAAAAAGGAAGAAACTAATAAATGAAGAAACGCAAAGGCATTTCACAGCCAAGATTGATGGCTGCAAAGAACTCAACTACTGGGAAAGACTACGTAAACTAAATCTGTACTCACTGGAAAGAAGAAGAGAGAGGTACATCATAATCTATATATGGAAAATGATCGAAAAACTGGTACCAAACCTAAAACTAAACCCAATTACCATTCAAACAATACTGGAAAATAGGAAAGGCAGAATGTGTAGTGTTCCCAAATTAAAGGCATGACAAGGGACCTCCTCAACCCTGAAGGAAAATAGCTTGGTTGTCAGGGGGCCAAGACTTTTCAATCAGCTTCCTAAGGACCTCAGAAATGTAACAAGGGTCAAAGTTGGTCTTCAAGAAAAGACTGGATGCCTGGCTCAGGACAGTACCAGATGAGCCGGGCGTGCCTGGCTATGTACAGTGGAGAGCGCAAGAAAGCAACTCGCTCCTCCACCAGGCCAGACCTAGAGGCGGGGCTACCAGCTTGACCTCCGTGTGAAGAGAGACCAACGCACGAAACAACATAAGGTTCATAAGGTAAGGTATATATAAAATTACACTAACCTGCAAGGAAAATATAAAATTAATTATAAAACTGTTTAAAAAGGCTAATTTCAGCTGGTCACAAACAAGCCCTTTTCAAAGCCATAAACTAATTAAAATATCTAAAAAAGTTATAAAACTTCCATCCTGTGGAAGAGCTAAGGTTAAAATGACTGTGTGAAGGCATAAACACAGACAGAGAGATGGTAGCTGTCATACGTCTAGCAGTTGGCAAAGGCAAACTATTGCCCAGATTCCAAACCTTCGAGATAAGAAATCTATAAAAATCAATCCTCTACATCTGGCAGCTGGTCATGACCCAAAATTATGCTGTTCCCTAGGCTGAATTAGGCTACTATAAGTATTACCCAATCTCAGGTAACATTTGTGGGAATTAACCCTTCTCTGAAAATCAGTTGTCTCCCTGATGTATTTTTGAGTGCAGCCTCCACATGGGATTTCATAAACTACCCCAGAATTGTTGGAGGCTTTAGTAATAGGATGATGAATGAATGATGACAATTTATTTGGCACAACAGAGACCAACTTAATCTGCTTTGGCAAGAGTGAGGAAAACCCTTTGTTAACCTCAAAGGGCACTTTCAGGAATGAAACATCTTTATCTCAGTTCCCAGTTTTAACATTTTAAAATATTTTAGGGCAATCTGGCTGCCAGATGTAAAGGATTGATTTTTATAGATTTCTTATCTCGAAGGTTTGAAATCTGGGCAATAGTTTGCCTTTGCCAACTGCCAGACGTATGATAGCTACCATCTCTCTGTCCATGTTTATGCCTTCACACAGTCATTTTAACCTTAGCTCTTCCACAGGATGGAAGTTTTATAACTTTTTAGATATTTTAATTAGTTTATGGCTTTGAAAAGGGCTTGGTTGTGACCAGTCAAAATTAATTAGCCTTTTTAAATAGTTTTATAATTAATTTTATATTTTTTCCTTCTCGGTTGGTGTAATTTTATATTATTGTGGTTATTGCAATTAAAGTTTATATATATATATATATATTTTTTTTTTTAAAGTTCGGGAAGAACCGATTCGCCTCTATTTAAAAGGGCATATCTCAGCGGAAAAACAAAGAAAAAGTGAGAGGAAAGACAGAGGAAAAAGAAAGGGTGGAGGGGACAGTCGAAGTGGAAAAAGTCCAAGGACTGCAGGGTCGAGCCCCATCATCCTTGGGTGCTAGGGCCGGGAGGGCGCACGTGAAACCTCCAGGAACAAGCACGTACAAACGAGCACAAAGAGCACTCAAGAGCACGAGCTTAGAACCCCCTTGCGGGGATATATATATATATACAGTGCCCGCGAAAAGTATCCGATCACCCTGGAAATTTGTATTTTTTACATAAAAAACAATGTTTAAATGTATACTAACCTTATATTAGTATTTTGTCATCTGTCCTTTGGTTTGGATGACTTGTTCTAGACGTTTTGGCATGGATTTAATCAAGTTTTGACAAACTTCCACTGATATTTCCTTGCACCATACCTTTTTGATGGCTTCTTGTAATTTTTCGACTGAGCCAGTGTCGTGGCATTCAACCTTATTTTTTATTATTAGCCACATATTTTCTATCGGATTGAGATCTGGACTATTACCAGGCCAATCCAAAATATCAAATTTATTGTCAGTAATCCATTTTGTCACTATTTTGGCCCTGTGACATGGTGCACCATCATGCATGTATGTTTTTGTCCTTTGGATTGCCATTGCCATTGGAAGTTTATCCTGTAGCATTGCTAAAACCGTGCACCATTCATAGTTGTGTTCTTCGGAAGAAAATATAGGTTTCCACGCCCATAGTAACCGAAACAACCCCAAACCATCACACTTGGAGGGTGTTTCATTGTCTTTAGGGTGTATTTATGGTCCATCCTATTTGAGCCAATGGGCCGGCGAACCTTTTTTGGACAACTTCTGAATGTCAAAAATGTCGACTCATCACTAAATAAAACCTTCTTCCAGTCATCAACAGTCCAATGAATATATTTTTTACAAAATGCGACACGTTTTTTACGCATTTTTTCATTAATGAACGGTTTCTTAGCAGCATGGCGAGATGGTAATCCGAGTTCTTTTTGGAGCCGCTCCTGGATAGTTCGTTCAGAAACACCAGATAACAAATTATTCATATTAAATTTTATTTCTTTCGCAGTTATTGTTGGGTTTTTCAATACTAAACGTTTCATAAGTTTGTCTGTTCGTGAATTTGTTTTTCTCGGTCTGCCAGATCGTTTTTTAGGGACTGGCGTGGTTAGGCCGGCATTGTTCTTAGCCCGTGAAACCCATAAATTAACGGTACTTTGGGATATGTTTAATTCCTTAGCTATCTGTCTCTGTGATTTCCCACATGTATGCAAAGCAACAATAGCACCTCGACAATCACTCTTAAGTTGTTTTTTAGCACACATTATATATAAATTTTATTTACACCACTTTCTGTAAAAAATAACAAAATATCAATAAATTTACACAAACAGTGAAATCTGACAACTTTGAGACACAGCCACCCCAACGAAGGCTACCAGAACACTAATTTGAGAATGCGTTGGATAGCTCTCATATCAGCGAGCAACCTCAAAGTTACCAGATGTCGCTAGAACAAATAGAAAGTGAATTATGTGTCTCTGAATATCAAGGGAAAATATTGTATTTTCTTGAGTGATCGGATACTTTTCGCGGGCACTGTATATATATATATATATATATATATATATATAAATAAAGCCAGGCCAAAGAAATAAGATTGGCAAAATTTAAGAACCTAGACAGCTCATAATAATAATTTAACTTAAATAACCTAAACCTAACTTATAACTGGTACTTAATTATTGACCTAATTTTACCAACTGTTCTTACCTTCTATGGATTGAGTGTACACATGAGTTAGCTACCTCTTTTAGAAATGCTTCAAACTTGTATAATTACAGTGGGCCCTCATTGTTCGTGATTAATTGGGACTGAGAAAAATGTCACTAATTACAAAATTGCGAACAAGATCCATTTTCAATGTAAAATGGCTAATTGGTTCCAAAAGCTCAAGGATGACAGTGTAAAATATCCTTAAAATGCCAAAAAAGTTTTATTTTAATAAAATAAACAGAATATACTAAAGCAATATGTATTATTAAACAATGATTCACATCAAACACTAATAAAAACAATAATGTTACTGTAATATTACATAAACAATGATATTTTACATAAATAAAACTTTTTACTGTATGTAATATAGGGTGGGGCACGGGAATCAAGTGTTTTTTGAATAGCTAGTAATCGGCCATTAGGAATGGGAGGGGCGTGCGGTAGGTAGCATTCCATTCCTGGGTTCATAGCATTTAACTTTAACTAACACTCACCTTTATCTTTCAGGTGCCATCATGGAGCAGTGGACGTTAGAACACCGCATGTTCGCGTATGATCATTTTGTTAGGAGTGGCGAGTCAGTGACAGCAGTTCAGCGTGCGTTTCGCCGCAGATTCAACATTCATCGAAATGACTCTGTTCCCGCTCGTGACACAATCTTACGTTGGGTTAACAATCTTCGAACAGGAGGCTCAATAATGAAAACAAAACCGAAGGGGCCGCAATGCACTGTGCGTACTCCAGAGAACGTTGAAAGGGTCAGACAAGCGATGTTGCAAAGCCCAGGTTACCGTTACCATAACATCTGGGCGTTACATTGAGATGGTGAACACCTTTTTCATCCCTGAGTTACGAAGAAGGCGTATTGCTCGTCGACATTTGTGGTTTCAGCAAGATGGAGCCACGCCACACACCGCCAGAGCGTCAATGGCTGTTCTTCACCCCCTGTTTCCCAACCATCTCATTTCGAGATTTGGTGACATTGCATGGCCCCCTCGGTCCCCTGACTTGTCCACATGTGACTTCTTTCTATGGGGGTACCTCAAGTCACATGTCTACGAGGACAAGCCCCGTACATTAGATGCATTGAAGGAAGCGATCCGTCAACAAATCATCCAAATCAACAGAGACCTGCTGGGAAGAGTGGAGGCCAATTTTCGTAAATGCCTTCAACAATGCGTCGACGGCCAAGGACATCATATGCCAGATATAATTTTCGGTACATGATTATTATGACATGAAATGCTATGTTCTTACGAATGTTGTTCTACCAATATATTTTCTTTACAAAAATAAATATCATTTTCCTGATTATTCCAAAAACACTTGGTTCCCGTGCCCCACCCTGTATAAAGTAATATTATTACATAAACAATTATGTAAAGCAATATTATTTTATAAACAACTAAACACACTAAATATAGTACACTGGTGTTGAAGAGCACGAAATGACACAATCTCACTCAATGAAAGACACAGTGCGACTGAGCCTGCATTGACCTGTGTGGGCAGCATTGCAGATGCCACGTGACAAAATCATGAATTTGTGACAGTCATAAATTTACCGAAACATGGTAGTAAAATGGGTCATCACAAATTTGCGAAATCATGAACAGCGAGCCTCACGAACAATGAGAGCCCACTGTATATACTTGTGACAACCTAGTGAAGTGTAGGCCTACAAGCTAGTCTATGTGCTGTGTGTAGTGCTTCCCATTACTATTAATTTTGTCTAGTTCTTAGGAAACTGTTAAGAGTATTTTGATATTTAATATATCTTAAGGCCTGAATAGTGAATAATCCTGTAAGCCTTTGCCTAATTCGGTACCATACCTAGGCATACAACATACACCAAATAGATAAAAGAATCCTATTTTTCACCATTTTTATGCCTCTTACACCTTGGTATTTCACACAATTTGAATCATCCTTCACTTCATAAATTGTCAATAGGGCTGGGTGAGAATAATGATAATTGATTGCCAGATATAAAAATGGTGATTATCATCAGTCATTTTAGGTATTGTGATAATTGGGAGCATGGCATTTTTCATTAGAAAAACAAGTAAATTGTAAAACATAAAATTGTAACATTAGTTAAGGTTAAAGTAGCAAATTAAACAACAGTCTTTATGCTAACCTAACCTTGTAAAACAAATCCCCAACTTTTGAGGCTAAAATCAGCCATGCAGGCAATTGATACCAGCTTCCAGTATTGCCACTAAGAAATCTAAAATCCTGCTAGACTGATTTTCAAAAACCACCAGATTGGAAATCAACATTGCTAGATTTTGTTTACATGTATCACTATTATAGGAAGGTACACAATAGTGAAAAATAAATATTACTAAATAAATACAAAACTAATACAGGCAATGACCACTTTATGAACATTTGCTTTACAAAAATCTGCAATTATGAATGACCCAAATTTATACCAATGATCATTCTACGAACATTCACTTTATGAAAATCTGCAGTTATGAATCCAGCTTTGAAAGGAGCAGCAAAGTTGCCAGTGGAGTCCACAATAACATTGCATGCTATAAGGAGATTTTGAGAGAGAGCAGAAACAAGGCCAGACAAATTTCTTTGGAATCCTTCAGGAAGCCCACAAGTGAACCTCCCACTCCAGCAAAGAGCACTTCCCCTAGAAGTCCATCTAAGTCTTCTTCAAATTAATTAAAAGTAGCTTTCATGTCTTTTGTTTAATATGAAGTTGATTTAATAATTATTTTTAATATCTGTATGCTTATTCCTTCTTTAAAATGCAAAAACTTGTCTATTTTTGTGAATTTTTAGGTCTTGGGAGCTGAGTCAAGAATGAATTAACCCCTATTACATTAATTCCTATGGAAAAAATTGTGTTCACTAGGAATTTTCACTTTATGAATGGTTTCCAAGGAACTAATTGATTTGTAATTGTGGACAATGCCTGTACAGATTAACACTTACATTTATAATTTTGCAATATATACTGATAAATTCACAATCCAGATATATAAATCATATCCTTATTGTATAGAGTAAATCCTTGTTTTACGCAGGGGTTCCGTGCTTGCATGACCTGCATAAAGCAAAAAACTGCGTATACAAGACACAATATATTTACATTCAATTTACCCTAACACATCTGTTTGCAAGTTACATGGCCCTATATATAGCCTGATTTAACCTTATTAACAAGTATTAAGCTATAAATACAGTTAGTAAATACAGTAATATATAATAATAGGGGCACTCAATATATTTTGCCCCACCTTTTTTCTTAGCTAAATAATAGGCCATGAGGCTGAAATGCAGTGGCGGCTCGTGACTTTCAGTTATGGGGGTGCTGCCTCAGAAATTGCGAACAATTGTGTCAATTATATATATATATATATATATATATATATATATATATATATATATATATATATATATATATACAGGGTGTCCCAAAAGTCCCTATCTATTTTGTTGAAATAGGCTGAATTTCAAATGAATGTTTTAATGACATGATTGCATGCACCTTTCTAGACAAATACATGCATTAGATTTCTATTTTAATTATTTTTAATTTTTTAATTAATTTTAGAACCTCAACTTCTTGAAGATGGCATTCTCGACAATGTAGTCTTTCAGCAGGATGGGGCACCATGTCATTATACCAGAATTGTTCAGACATACCTAAACGAGCGTTTTCCAAATCGTTGGATTGGACGTCGGGGAAATAGGCCCTGGGCAGCGCGATCTCCGGATTTGACCCCATTGGATTTCTTTGCTTGCTTGGGGTTTCATTAAATCAGAGGTCTATCGCAGAAATATTCGAGATTTACCAGATCTGCGAGATCGCATTAGGCAAGCAATTGAGAAAATAACCCCTGAAATGCTCGGAAATGTGTTCCGCAATGCAGCTGACCGCTTTGAGATTTGCAGAGATACAGATGGAGCACATGTGGAAACTACTAATTAAAGATTTTAATGGTGTAATAGTTGTAATTTGTATAGAAATACATCTGTATTCAGGTCAGTGTGACATTTATTTGAAGTTCAGCCTATTTCAACAAAATAGATAGGGACTTTTGGGACACCCTGTATATATATATATATATATAATATATATTATATATATATATGAGAGAGAGTTGAATAGATAAATAGATAACTACTCACTACTCAGTCATAAAAATAAGTAAAATAGTATCATAAAATCAATTACAGTAGTCCCTCGCCATATCGCGGTTCACATTTCGCGGACTCGGTACATCGCGTTTTTTTCTAGCCAAATAAAATACGTACTCTAATTGAGTTGACAAAGAACCCCGAGATAGGAAAACCAGCGAAGCTTGTGCTGCTTGAGCTACTTTGCCTATATGATACCGTACACGGCACACCATTGGCCGATGGATGAGACGCGACCAATCAGAGCACGCTGTTCAGTATCCTGGGCGCTGATTGGCTTAGCGTTCGTCGCATCTCGATCTGCAGCCTACCGAAATTCAGCATCTCGCCTTGCTCAGTTCGCTTCCACGTGTTATTCATTTAGAAGAGATGTAATGCTCTTCTTTGCTGTGCAGTACATTCATCTCATCATCGTCATCACCTTCATCGTTCAGTACTGCACAGCTAATTCATCATCATCGTCATCATTCAAGTTTTAGTATCTTCGCTGGTGAGTACCCATACGAAATTTTAATGTTGGTAAAATTATTAAAAAATACTGTATATACAAATGTTTTCTTTTTAAAATACTGTTACTCTTTCATACTCCGAGTGTAGAAAGTGTTTATAAGAGCGTGGGAAAGGTTTATAAGAGTGCGGGGAGGGTTTATAAAGGCATAAAATACGTAATAAACATATCGTTTCTACTTCGCGGATTTTCACCTATCGCGGGGGGTTCTGGAACGTAACCCCCGCGATATTCGAGGGAATACTGTAACGGGTAATTTCGAATTTGCCAAAAAATTTATTTATAAACAAATTCCATTCTTCTGTTTTTATTCTGAGCAAAAAAATATTCTAAGAAATGAAAGCTATATATTGTAAATAATCCAATTATTATATAATTAACTTCAATCTCACGACAAAAAATAAATGATAACGAATCATTGATAAATGCAATTCGGAAATTAAATTTCAAATTAGCAAATGATACAGCAACACACTACCACGTCAAACAAACAAATTGGCACTGCTCTGTCCACAGTGCTTTGGATCCTCTTAAACCCGCGATTCTGACTCGCTCTTCGTATGTCCACCACCGAGGTTTCAAGCATTTCGAACAAAATCTGGAACTGTTAAGTACGCAGTTCCACGGGAAGGCTGAAGCTACTTTTGTGATTCATTCGTTCGGCATTGAAATAGTTTAAGGAAAAAAGGATATAATCTGATTTAAAAACTCAAAGTTCATTGAAAAAAAAATAATCAGAGAGGCTATTTTAAATATTTAAATATAAAGATCATAAGATCATGGGGGTGCTGCAGTTCCGCAATGCCTACCGATGAGCCACCCCTGCTGAAATGCCTTTTGGGCCATAAGTTTGAACTTTCTGCGCTTCACATAATTGGATTTTTCCAGTTTGAACCTCCCCTCCTTGTATAAAACTGCTTTTAAACACCCTTGTATAAAACCAATGGTTAACGCAATTTAAAATATGGCATCTGACAGTTATGTACATCGTAAACAGAGACCTGTTATCAAGTTCTTAACCGCAGAAAAGTAAACAGTTGGAAATATTTACAAATGTCTACAAAACGTTTATGGAGATGTTGATTGAAGCACAGTTGGATGCTGGTCTAAACGTGTGAGATCATTGTTGAGAGGGAGAGCCAGCCTTGATGATGAGTCACGCAGCAGTTGCCCAGCATTGGCTGTGACATCTCACACTGTGCAACATGCTAAAGCATCATTTGATCAAATCATCATGTCACATGCAAGGAGCTATCACTGGAGCTAGAAATTAGTGAAGGAAGTGTGAATACGATAATTCAACAACTGGGATAGTCAAAAGTGTGTTCAGTTTGTTCCTCGCGAACTGACTGAAGATCACAAAGCCCAAAGAAGAGAAATTGCTTCCGAGTTGTTGGTTTGATATGAGACGAAGGGAATGACTTCCTTTCATGAATTGTGACTGGGGATGAGACTTGGGTACACCACTTTGAACCTGAAACAAAACGTTGTTGCGGGGGGAACGAATGAACTTAACTAGAATACCGTAACTGGGCTACTTCTTGATGACAGGAAACGAGAAGGTCCCGGGCGGTGAAGTTTTTCTCACCTCCACTGACTGTCACTGAGGGGCAAACGAGACTCCCACACGGCTGAACCAAGAAATGGACTCGACCCGCTAGCTATTCCAAAGATTAACACTGTGTCTGAGTCGGGTCCACTTGAAAACCTGGAAAGCCCTGGCTTCAGGAAAGGTGTGTGCAATGTACACCCAACAATACTTGAGGACCTCAACCGAATATGGCTACAACACAAGCAAGCAAGATTTTAACAGACTAATCGTGAAGTAAACCAAATGTGGCTGGATGAGAAAAGCAGATATTACCCTCTGAATTGTAAATCCTTGAAAGTAACGACCCCAGTCTATGAGGACAAAGGCTAAAAAAAAAAGCTAGTTGGTAGAATTCTAAGGGTTTATTAGCAATCAACTTGAATTATTTACAAGAGCTAGAATGGGTTATGAGCTTGAGTCTAAACATGGTTTAAGATCAAGAAACGGAAAATCCAAAAACCCTGAAAGGGTATTCTATACAAGGTGCTTACAATTACAATGACAAAAATACTGGACAACAAAAATGGAATTTCTAGAAACAGATAAAAAACTTAACCTATGCTAGAATGGTACAATTAGACAACACAATCGACCTCACTGGACCTAACATCCTTAAGCTAGACTTGAGGTCAATCCAATCACACCTATCTATTATAGTTAAGCCATGGAGAAACTAAACCTAGAGCTAGAAATACCTTAACCTGCACACCGTTATGCACAGGCAATGTCCATTATCACAAGGCACTCTGTCTTTCTTGAACTTTTCTTATTCTTACAAATTGAGTTGGCAGGCTAGAACTTCCACAAGCGGAAGCCAACTGTGAATTTAAGGCAAAAGTTTTCTGACAAGAATGGAGCTAAACAAGACTACTGAGCTAGTCAGGCATTAAGCAAGACTAACTCTACCCATATGGGGGTTGCATCCTGAAACAAGAAGAAGACAAGAGGTTAGTGAAGATGACCCCACTACACTCCCCCTCCGAGCGGTGGGTACCACCACTCAAAAAGTGAGTGCAGCGAAGCCCTCTCCCACATCCAGTCTTTCAAGGAATTGCCCCTCCCCATCCTGACACCAAGCTCCAAGTTTTCCTTTCTCCATGGCTACTAAACACTAGACAATTATATATGTATACATGAATCAATAAGAAGAAGGTACTATTACCTTCAAAACCCTACCTATTTACAATCTAGATTTACACTATAGTACTGGATACATTCAGTTTTAGCACTCTTTTATATGGTCCTTTCCTTAAGAGGCTAATCACAATCCTCCTTGCTTGAAACTGAAGCCACCTGCATGACTATTGTCCTTGATTAATATCCTCACTAGCCCATCACTATCAATGTACTCTGGCCCTGGTCCACCCATCCATACCTCCTGATTGGTAGACATCCCTACCAAAGGTGGGGTCTGCTTGCTCCAGGCTAGAGGTAACTGCTTGGGCTGGCCATGCCCCTTCTTGATGAGCAGTTCTCCAGAACCCCCTCCTATGGACAAGAATGGTGGTACAAACTGGAGCAAGGCCTGGAAGACCCCCCTCAAGCCGATTCTTGAAGAGTGGAAGAGCCAATAATGGCTCCATCCCTGAAAACACCTCCCATGAAAGTAGGAAAGTGTGATTTGGGGGTGACTGGAGGCAGGTAAGGACAGGGACATGCACTGGAAGCTGTATGCACGACAATCAAAGCAAGTACAAAGTGGGTGACAAGTGAGGGCATGTGCACGAGTCAGGCAGGCAAGCAAACCAAAAATTACAGCACTTAACCAAGCTGAAGGTATGGTATTCATTATCACTACATGTGCAGTCACTTTGTTCTAGAACTAGAAAATTTACATTAGCTTCCTCCATGGCTTTACTAGCTAGGCCCTACCTATATATTATGGTACAGCAAGATATACCTATTTTTATATATCTTAACCAAGGCTCTGTAAAGCTGTTACAAAAACTAGATACACCATTACATTAAACCTAGAAATACTTATTTTAACAAAAAATATAATCATAGTACCATCAACTTAAATACAATACATAATAATCATTATACATAATACTTAATTAGACAGGTAAAAAAAATCACTTGATTGTTAATTAAATTAATCATGAACACATTCCAGAGGCCTAGAGGGTACTAATGGTAACTCCATTACAGGACTTCTGGAATGAGTTCATGGAGGAGAATCACCAGCCAACTCTTGAATTACTCCCAACCCCCTCCTAACAGACTGGAGTCGTTCATGAGCTAGTTCACTGTTAGCTTGTAATAAAGCCCTAGCTTCTGAACAGATATCTTTGACTGAGGATAAACTTAATCTATTGGGAGTCCTTGAACCAGTTACCGAGCTAAATTGCCACTCTCAAGAAACTAATTGCTGGTCTAACAGCTGGTAAATCTGCTCCTCATCATCCTGCACATGTTCTAAAGTGTTCTCCAGAGCTTCCACCAAGGAAGAGAGTTCTGGAGAATCACTATTGGGTTAAGGTTCATTCGGACATGGAGAACTCTGTCTTGGATCTATTGAACCACCACCTTCTGGATCTAGACTCCCAGGAAGTTCCTCAGGATCCATCACACCGTAACCGACAGCACTTGAAGGAGCACTATGAGGAATAGGAGACAGATCCTTGATTTCCTCCACTGGGGAACAAGCTTCCCTCTCAGAATCACTACCAAGGTAGTCTTGACTCTTTCCAAAAGTGACATGTTTTGATTGAGAATGAGGCCTAGACAGAGGTTTGGGTGAACTAGACAAGATACCTAGAGGATTCACTTTGGATGGCACCTCATCCAGGAATCCAGAAAAGTCAAGTTCAAAAGAACTTGAAGAGCATTCAGAGGAATCTGAAGAACTTGAACTTTCACTCAGATCAGCAAGCCATGGTCTAGAACAGTGGTTCTTAACCGGGGGGGCGCGCCCCCCTAGAAACAGGAATTTCTCTAATTGTATTTGTTATTCTCTTAACGAGAGCATGGGCTAATATTGAGAAGTTATTGAGAATGTTATTTTGATTGAAGGGGGGCGTGGAGGGAAGGACCAATTCCTAGAGGGGGCATGGTAGTAAAAAGGTTAAGAACCACTGGTCTAGAATTAACCGTATTCTGATCTGGAAATCCTAGAAACTCGCTCGAATCACTACTAGAATCAAAGAGATCAGTCTCATCTTCTGACGAACTGTCCCACAAACAAGAAAAGCCTGGGGAACAAACTGGAACATTGGGGTTTCAAACCCTAGAAAACTCTCATCCTTCCTCCTCCATGCTAGCCCAGGGAACCTGAACTAACCTGGAATAACTAGGATGATTCTTCAAGAAATTGGGAGCCTCCTTCCAGCTCCTCAACTGAGAATGATGAACTCGACTCATGGATAAGTGTGGCTGCAGATCTGGATAAGCTGGTGAAATGACATAGGTCACACCATTCTCTGCTGCTCGATCAACTTGAAACGGCCCACAGTACTTGGGCAGAAACTTGTTAGAAACTAGATTACCTTTTGGAACAACCTTTCGAATGACAAGTTGCCCCTTGGTAAAGGGACAAAAACCAGGATGTCCTGGATACCACTGTTCTTGAACTGGAGTGGGAATAGAAACTGGAATAGGATCTGGATGAGCGGATGATAACAAGAACTGGGCTGGAGACATAGTCAACTCGAATGAATCGTACCATTGTAGGTCATAATGGCCTTTGGGAGATTCAAATCCCACGAGCTAGAATCTTGAACAAGATTCCGTAGAAGCTCACCAATGGTACGGTTGACCCTCTCGACTGCACCATTGCTCTCTGGATGGTTTGGGGTCGTGAAACGTGAGTGATCCCGTATCGAGATAACATCTGCTCGAACTCCTGACCCTAAATTCTGGACCATTATCAGTTAACAACCGACAAGGCCGGCGCAAAAGAGTGGGCAACACTCGAAACTCGAAAGACGGGCAATGGTACTGGAAGTCTTGTTGGAAATGGAACAGCCACTACCCACTTGGAGTAGTGGTCCACCACCATCAAACATCCTAGATTCCCCCGAGGTGTCTGGGGAACAATACTAGATCCACAGCCACCAACTCAAATGGTGCCTGGGTCACGATCTTCAGGGTAGGTGGAGCCCTGATCTGGCTGGAAACCTTATTGAGCTGGCACTGGGAACAAGATGTGACCACCTCTTGCACAACTTGATATAACTGAGGATGAAACACTTCCCCAGACAAAACATCTAAGACCTTGTTTCGGCCTATGTGTGCCATTCTAGATGGATAGTAATGGCCAGCTCAATCAGGAAATTAAAAGGTACTAGAACTTGGGGAAACATTTCTGGTTCCTCGTACTTAACTAGAAGACCATTCTCAAAGTAGATATCTTTAAGATAACGACGATATCTCACTAGAGCTTTAGGACAATACCCAAAACACCCTTATCTAGATAGGACTTAAGTTGTCTCAACACGATCACTTTTTTGAAGAACCTCAAGGTTAACTTCATCTAGAAATGAACATGGACGCAAATTTCCAACTACCAGCGGTTCTTGATGACTGGAGGGTTCCTCCAACTCTGCCAGAAAAGTAGCGAGAATCTCACCCTCCTTCATGACTGTCAGTGGACAAATCCAGGTCAATCCCGGCGGCAGACAAGAAATTCGCACCCAGGAGAAAACAACAAGGAATAGCTTGATCTTCAACAAGAGCAAATGGGTGATCATTAATAGTTACTTAGAGCCAAGTGACACAGTAAGTTGTACATAGTTATAAACTACCACTGCTTTTCAGCCACACCTTGAATGTTAACCAGAATATCTTGTGAATAATCCCTCAATTTCCTAAAATTTCACGCCAGGCTACTCGAGATATGAGGGAGATCTCAGCTCCAGAATCCAATAAAGCACAGTAGGTTTCGTCTTGACAAGTAAGTGGGACAACTGCTCTAAAGGCACCTGAATGTGGACAAGCAATATCCACCTCAAGGGTGGGAAAATTGACTTCACATTCTACTAGGCCATTCTCGATCTCCAAACTTGAGCAACCTGCCCCTATTGGTTCTGAATCCAAGTCTCTCTCATACAAAGAATTTAAACAAGTCAAGAAGACGGGACAAGACTGAACATATTTATTGGATTCACTCAATAAATTGAAATGAACACCACCTAGACACTGGACATGCACCCTATCAAGAAGTTCTGAGGGTTCTGTTACACGCTGATTCTTGACTTCAGGGTGGTAAATTAGAGGGTTTTCAGCACCAAAGTGCAATACAACATCCACTTGATACATCTCACAGAAAACTTTCAAGATCTCTGGTGATGCTGGCTGCCCTGGAATTGTCATAAGTCGAAGATGTTGCTTCTGCTTGCTATTCAACTTGATTCCGTACTTGTAGGATGACTTAGCAGTCTTCCACCAACTGCTTTCGAAGAAATACTGGACTCTCTGGAACTTCACGATCTAAGTCATGAACAAGAACATACCACAAACACTCGATCAAGGAATCACCTCCCCCCTCCGGCTTAAATCTTACAAGTAAGCCCTTGGGGAGTTCTGCTGAAATTGCTGTGGTGCCCTCTTCATGCTCAACCTGGAAGTGTCTGGATAACGCATCTGCAGCTTGATTGTCTTTGCCTGGAACATAACGAAGCTCAAAATCAAACTCAGCAAGATCTTCAACTGTTCGAGCAAGCCTGTCATTGACTAATCTCATATTATGGAGATAGAACAATGCTTGATGGTCCGTGTTCAGAATGAATGGTATTCCGTACAGGAAGGCTCTGAAGGTCTTGACTCCCCAGCGCATCGCTGCTAGTTCACGCTCTGTAACCGAATATTTCTTCTGAGGACTAGAAAATGTCATTGATGCGTGAGCAATGATTCGAACTTGACCATCCTGAACTTGAGTAAGACAAGCACCTGCACCAATGGCTGATGCATCCACCCACAAGTTCAATTTCTCTGCTGTTTCTCGATAATCAGGAAAAGCCAGTTCTACCTCATTTTGCATCTCTGCCTTGAGCGTCTGGAAGGATTCTTCCATCTCTGGTGTCCACTGGATAACTGAATTCCTTGATCTTCCTGTAAGTTCTGATAAGGGTTTAGCAACTGCTGAACACTGTGGCAAGAACTTCCTTTGGAAATTCACCAAGCCCAGAAATTCTCGAAGTTCCTTGATGTTCTTGGGCTTGGGAAGTTCTTCACCTTTCCATATACTCTGGCGATTTTGACAATCCACTGGAACTGACTATATGACCTAGAAATGGAACTGTGGACTGGAACCATCTACACTTTGGTGGCTTGATCTTGATACCATGTTCTTCTAAAACTTGAGGACTTTTCAACTAGCTGGAGATGGGCCTCGAATGACTTTCCATAATTAGAAATGTCGTCAATATACACTAGAACCTTCTTCCTTGAAAATCCCTTCAGCACATCTTGCATTTCTCTCTGGAAGGCTGAAGGCGCGTTCTTCAATCCAAAACTGAGTTTCTTGAATCTCCAGTGTCCATGAGGGGTCGAGAAAGCTGTATAATCTCGACTCTTCTCCTCGATTGGCATTTGATAATAACCCCGGACTAAATCCAGGGTGGTAAAGAACTTGACACCATGTAGACTAGACAGAGTCTGTCAAGTTTGCCATCGGGAATCTATCAGGCTTGGTTACCTTGTTCAGTTTACGGTAATCCACACATAAGCGTATGGATCCATCTGGTTTCCTAATTGGTACCACTGGAGCACTCCACGAAGAAGTTGTAGGCTCGATAATTCCTAGCTGGTGAAGTTCTTGACACTGATCATCGATGACTTGAGCAATCGGTTCTGGAAATCTCCTTGGTCGCTGAAATATTGGCGTGTCATCGTATAACTCAATACGGTGTGGAGTCATCTGAGCAGTCCCCATCAGAATCTCCTCGACTAAGAACGGCTTTTCTGGAATTAAGCAAGTTATAAACCTGAGATTTCTGGTGGGAATCCAGCTCAGGTAAGTCAATTTCTGAAGTTAGACGTTCTGGTGTCCATTCCGGAAAAGATGAGACCAAT
The DNA here is from genome assembly GCA_023014485.1 of Bathynomus jamesi. Taxonomy (NCBI): domain Eukaryota; kingdom Metazoa; phylum Arthropoda; class Malacostraca; order Isopoda; family Cirolanidae; genus Bathynomus; species Bathynomus jamesi. The sequence goes on along the minus strand of JAJOZX010009660.1, from coordinate 60,939 downwards.
TCATCATCATTTTCTGATTCCATACCTACACAATGTACTTGATGTGTCACTGTATCATTAGTGTCTTCTGGATTTGGTGTAGGATCGAGTTCAACTAGAGTGTAAATGTGTCCCATCATGTCTCCTGCCTTGATTCTACCAATAGGTTTCCCTGTAGTGTAGACTAGAATGGAAGGGCAATCTAGATTTACAATCCCTGGAACACCTACCACTTTCTCTCCAAGATGCATGCTTGAAACTGTCCCATCATAGAACCATTCCCCCAAATTTCTCGAACATGGACATGTACCATCATCATTTACTCCTTGATGTTCCCATTGAATTTTTACTTCTACAGGTCCACAATCATTCACCTGCACACCTTCTACAGCCCAACACTTAACCTTGTAACAAATCCTTTTGCACTCTTCTCCATTCGTACCTAGATAAATTTCCCACGTAGAACCATCAGTGTTCTTCCCTGAAACCCGTCTACGTGCTAGACTAATCTGTAATTTGTTGGCCCGCAGAAAATCTAAACCTAGAAAAATGGGATATTTAAAATCCAAAGTGGGAAGGATAAGAAACTTGAAAGGGGACATTACAATACCATGCAAAGAAACTGTGAGTAGGATTGAACCTATAGTTTCCCTTGAAGCATCTGGACCTACACCTCGAATTGTGGAAATATCTAGTATCTATTGGAATCCCAAGTTGTTGTGCCAGTTCACTGGAAATTAAGCTAACTTGTGCTCCTGTCAATTAACCCTGGAATGTTAGTGTCTTGAAGGGTAACATCAATTGTTAACACTTCCGCAGGTTCAAGTTCGGCAAACCGGACACCTCGAAAATGACCTCCTGGAATATCTGGACCATGAACCGTCTCATCTGCAATGTTACACCTAGGTATTTGGGTTCGAGGTGCTGGTTTAGGTGTCCATGAAGATGCTAGAGGATTCAGTTCATTTCCGGTGGTTTTTGGATACTGCTGTTCTGAACTGGGTAATTCTGGATGTCCAGGGGTGGCATCATCACCCACCTCAGACGCTAAATCATGTTCTGGTTGGTATTCATCTGGAGAGGTTTTCTGTCATCTTTGGCTGGGATCTCATGATGATAATCGGGTTCTTGAAGATCATTTCTTGAAGATTGGACTTCAGCTTCCAATGAGCCCCTGATCTCATTGGAACTGATTAGTTTCCCGACTGTTGTTGATTGTGGTGGGTAGATTCATTATTTTGGTTTCCTTGAAACGAATTTTCTTGACCTTGTCTTCTAGAAGGGCAGAACATTCCTGGATGAGGTCCTTGACACAAAGGACAGTGGTAGGAAGGTGATGTCCTGGAGCTTGATTGTCGTTGCTGCTGATTGCGAGGGCAATCTCGAACCATATGATCCAGACTACCGCACATAAAACACGCTCCTTTCCATCTTCTGCAGTCCTGTTGAAGGTGTCCCTTCCTTGCACACCACTGACATATCTTGACCTCTGTATCTTCTTGGGATCTTGACTGACTGGAGTTTCTTTCACACTCCTGAGAACGTTGTTGTCCTCCCTGCTGATTTCGATCTTGAGATTTTCGACGATCCCTTCCTTGACGTTGACCTTGGGACTTCTGATTTCCATTTTTATTCCCAGAATGGAAGACGCGAGTTCCATTCCATTGTCCTTTTTCATGACCTTGGTTGTTTTGATATTGCTGGTTAGGTGTCTCGTGTCTGGATGACTCTCTGAAGTCTTTGGAGCTGGAGGGATCTGCACCGGGAAAACCTCAATGGTTTCTTGCCTTGGAAGGGATGGTCCATCACTTGAATGCATGGCCACAAAATCCTGAATGTTGGACCAAGTCACCTTCTTGTTATGCAAGGTCTTGTTCTCATTGATGATCCGGGTCAGTTGTTGTGACAGCCCAGCTGGAACTGTCTCCAAGAACTTCCTCCTCAACTCCTTGCTTGTCTCGAGTGCTTTATTTGGGAAGGCCTGGCGAGCCAGAGTCTCGAGTCTTGCAGCATATACATCTGGTGTCTCTCCAGGCTTCATTGTCGCGTTCTTGAATTCTGACACCTTGCCAGTTGTGAAGGTTTTCTTCATTCTCTTGTAACACGCCAACAATCTAGCCTTCATCTCATCATATGCCACACTGCAACCCCCATAAGCATTATACAAATCTCTGAATTTTCCTGTTAGATGTTTTCCAAGTGTTCCAGTCCAGTCTCTCCGTTCACAAGTAAACTTGGCTGAGCAATGACGTTCAAAGGCTTCTAGATATTCAGGAAAAGATCTTCCACTTGACACATCAAATTCATCAAGATCTGGAGCACTGGTAGGATAAACTCCTGGTGCCATCCTTGAACCATTGTTACTCTTGAAAGTGGAGGAACGCTTAGTTCGTTTAACCCTCCTCTCAGCATCTGGAAGACTGGAGGTCTTATCTGAAGAACTGGAACTGGTCGATCTATTGCGTTGTGTCTTGATGGGTTTAGGAGAGGCCAGCTTTGTCTTTTCTTTCTTGAAGGTTCGTGTTCCTCTGCTGGTACCTTCTTCCCTGTTCGAGACATTCTCTACATCATCCAAATTCTCAAGCTCGGGCATTGATTCAGAATCTCTCTCTAGATTCAGCCTATCCTTCTGCTGCTGCTTCCTCATCAGCTGGTCCACCTGTTGTTGCCAATATGAATTCTGAAGATTCAATTCAGCGTTTTCCCTTGATAATTGGTCATACTTAGTCCTTAATTCTGTTTACATCCTCGAGTTGTTTCATTATGTTCCCATGCTTGATTTGATTCTTCCATGGTCTTCTGCTGCTGGGTCATGAGAGCCATAAGCTGACTGATCTGGTCTTGCAATTCTTGAAACTCAGCCATCTCGGTTGTCTCGCTGGGTGCCTCAGTAAACTAGCCGGCGTAATTTCCCGGGTCTGGGCACCAAAAATATGTTGCGGGGGAACGAATGAACTTAACTAAATAGCGTAACTGCTACTACTTGATGACGGGAAACGAGAAAGTCCCGGGCGGTGAAGTTTTTCTCACCTCCACTGACTGTCACTGAGGGGCAAACGAGACTCCCACATGGCTGAACCAAGAAATGGACTCGACCCGCTAGCTATTCCAAAGATTAACACTGCGTCTGAGTCGGGTCCACTTGAGAACCTGGAAAGCCCTGGCTTCAGGACAGGTGTGTGCAATGTACACCCAACACTGAGGACTAAAGAATATGGCGTACAACCCAGCAAGATTGTAATCGTGAAGTAAACCCAGTCTATGAGGACAAAGGCTAAAAAAAAACTAGTTGGTAGAATTCTAAGGGTTTATTAGCAATCAACTTGAATTATTTACAAGAGCTAGAATGGGTTATGAGCTTGAGTCTAAACATGGTTAAGATCAAGAAACGGAAATCCAAAAACCCTGAAAGGGTATTCTATACGAAGGTGCTTACAATTACAATGACAAAAATACTGGACAACAAAAATGGAATTTCTAGAAAAGATAAAAAACTTAACCTATGCTAGAATGGTACAATTAGACAACAATCGACCTCACTGGACCTAACATCCTTAAGCTAGACTTGAGGTCAATCCAATCACACCTATCTATTATAGTTAAGCCATGGAGAAACTAAACCTGGAGCTAGAAATACCTTAACCTGCACACCGTTATGCACAGGCAATGTCCATTATCACAAGGCACTCTGTCTTTCTTGAACTTTTCTTATTCTTACAAATTGAGTTGGCAGGCTAGAACTTCCACAAGCGGAAGCCAACTGTGAATTTAAGGCAAAGTTTTCTGACAAGAATGGAGCTAAACAAGACTACTGAGCTAGTCAGGCATTAAGCAAGACTAACTCTACCCATATGGGGGTTGCATCCTGAAACAAGAAGAAGACAAGAGGTTAGTGAAGATGACCCCACTACAACATCCAATCCATGGAGTGGCATCACACAAACTCCTGTGCAAGAAAAAGTTCAAAATGGCTCCCTCTGCAGGGAAGGTTATGACCACCATCTTCTGCGACATGAAAGTGGTGATTCTGTGGACATTATGAAGAAAGGACAAAAATCAACTTGGAGGCATTTTTTGCAACAGAGACCAGAGATGTATAAAGCGAGTTCAACTGGAGAGAAAACTGGAAGACATCCTTTTGCATGATAATGCAAGACCACACAACAGTTTGCAAACAAGAGAGGCCATCACAAAAATGCGTTTGACTGTGTTACCCCACCCTCCATACAGCCTGGATCTGGCACCTTCAGACTTCCATTTGTTTGGGCCAATGAAGGATGCTATTCGTGGAAGAAAGTTTCAGAGTGACGATGAGGTTGTTGAGGAGGTTAAGAGGTGGCTCGAGTGGAACCCAGTGGACTTTCACCAGCTCAAAGAATAAAGGCCCTTGTTTCAAGGTGTAGGAAATCTGTAGAAAAGGATGGAGACTATGTGGAAAAATAAAAACTTGTAAAAAAGGTATGTAACTACTTGTGTATGAAATTTCTGGAACTTGCAAGGAAACTTGGAAAGAAAAAAAAAAGGTGGGGCAAAATATATTGAGTGCCCTTGTATAATAATAAGTTATATGATGAGTTATAATTCTGGAGATATAATTACACATGCTTACACAATGAAGGCTGATACACAAATGGCAACCAGCTGTGGTGCATCACCAGCAACTATGTGATGGCTGACTCAATAGGTGTGTTGCACAGTATGTAATTGTACTACATGTGGAACTGGCATGCAATATTTATCTGTTCAAATTTAGCATTTTAGGTATGACACAGCTTATCCGTGCATATGCAAAACCGCTTAAAACAAGAGATTACTGTATATATTTTATTGTAATTAGACTTTATTAACCCTTTATTGGGCAGTGTGACTTTACTGATTTTGTCCTGGCTAATGCCAGACAATTTTACTCAGTCTTGGAAACACCTCTGTGCAGTAAAGGATTAAGCAAACATCTCTCAACCCTTTACTGCACAGAAGTCTTTCCAAGACTAAATAAAATCATCTGGCATTAGACAGAAGAAAATCAGCAAAGTCACACTGCACAATAAAGGGTTAATTATTTGAGATTATTTATCTTGGTAATTGTGATAATTGTCACCCATTCACTGACCATTATTGTGGGCTATTGAAAGCATTATCACCCAGCCCAAATACACAAGCAGTTCATACTCATCATCAAAGAATCTATACAAGTCATTTAATGTTGAGACAAACCTCTTGACATGAACGCACACAAATTATGTCTGTCTGAATTATATAATACAGCAGTAGCCTATATGTAAGTGAATGTGTAATTGGAAGAAATCTGTTGTCATTACATCAGTTGCATCATGAATGTGGGTGGAGCATCACTGACTGTCTGACTTCTGTCTGAATAGTGAAGTTTTCCAAAACTTTCATCTAATATGTTAGGCATGAGTAATTTTAGTTAAAATTCTCGCATGATTCACTGGGCATAAATAATAATATTCAATTAAGACTCTCACTCTATGCATTGCACACGAGTAGTTTTGGCTCAAACTCCTGTCTTGTAATGCATTAGCCATGAGTTATGGAAAAAATCCTTGTGTGACTGGAAAAATTGAGCAAATTTTGCAGTTTGGTGAGGGACCGAGGCTACTGTTGGCCCAAAATTAAAAATTTGGCAGAAATATACCACATCTGATGTCCCTTTTTAAGCTAAAATATATTTAAGATTTGGAGGAGTTATTTTTTATAGTAGTAGACTAATATGTAGTTTCATCACCAGAATTTTGATAAAAGTCAGTACTCAACTCATTTCATATATTGGTCCAGTTAGGATGAATTTTATACTTAGGTTAGTTCAATGGTTCCCAGCCTTTTTGAGGGAATGGCCCACTAGAGCTGATTTGAATAACTCATGGCCCACCTCCCATGTGTTGCTAAGGTGATATGTTTATGTAAGGGTTAATAAGCAAATTTTTTATTAACATTTATTAACATAATGCTAAAAGACAAGCAAGCAAGCCCACCAGTTAGAAACCAGTGGGTTAGTCTTTTTTGGTTAGTTAGTTATTTCCTACACACAGTAACCAACCTTTGGCCAATCAAGGGTCATGAAAACTACATATTTAATACCTAATACAGTAAGTTCCCCTATCCTTGACATTCTTTATTTTTGGTGTAACCCCATCATTTTTTAAATTTGGCACATGTGCTATATATCCAAGGTGGCTGTCAACCAATCATAATATGTACCAACTTAATGTATTTTGCAATACATATAATGCTACACCATGCATAGTGTTGGTCATTTTGCATAGAATTCTGTACAGGATAATTTTCTGTCCAATACTGTTCAGTACTATTTACCTATTGTGTGCTATGTATGACATTATTTCTTGCCTAATAATAGTATTTCTAATGTTTTACATAAGTATATTTATAGTACCATTTAATTCAATAGTAATGTCTTAATAATTTTACAAGACTGATTCTTCTGATTGGGGGCAGAGGGTGTGTGTGCTACTTTCTGGCAGTCAGTCAGTCCCCATTACACTGAAAATAGGGAACTGTGGTGTTATTAAATGGATAATTTGTATAACTTTTCCTGTTTTACGTAGGATTTGGCCAGACTGCAAAATCTGCAAAATTATTGCAATGCTCCCATTTTTTACAAAATTTTTTGCTTTCTAAATTGTGAGTCTTGTTCAGTATGAGAAATTCTCACCCATAGTATTCAGGGCTGGACCCAGAGATGGTAGGTCTAGTGGGGTAGAGCTGGACCATCAGGTGTTCATATATATAAACTTTTAATTAATAGTAATTAAAAAAAAATTTGTTTAATAGGATAGGATAATACTATAATAATACAGAAAACAATGTGCTGGTATTTTACTAATAATTAAGGAATATATACAAGACTTAATTACATTCAAAGAAAAGTTTATTAATACTGTATATATTGCACACTCATCATTACAATACTCCAAACCACAAAAGTAAACACAATAAATCAGAGTAACTGAAACTTGTATTAAGAACTCATACACACTGTCTGATGCTGTTTTATCATCTAAAATATCTACTAATTCCAACCACATTGGATGAGCTTGAGCAAAGCTAGCAATCACTTTATTTATGTCTATGTTCATGTTTCTATAAACATTCAATGAGGTGAGACCATTTAATCTGTTTTGTTTCATTGTTGAGTGTTGGTAACTTTGAGATTCCTCAGTTGACTGAAGGAATGCTTCACATTCACATGAAGTGACTAGTGACATTTGTGTGTCTAGGGGAGGTATGTACCCCTGAAGCCCCCCCTGGGTCTGGGCTTGGTATTTCAAAGTGTCATGTTAACACACTGAAAAAAGTTCTTAAATTAATTTCTATTAAAACTCTCACCTAACACATCAGATGGAAGTGTGTTGTGGAGTGTTACTTTACTCTAAAATATGGTAATTGTGCAAAGAATTCCAATTATTTACAAGGTTTTACCCCCAAAATATCTCCTTCACTCTTAGATCCACAAGATTGTCATTCAAGGTGTTATTGTAAATTGTTTGGAAAATATGAAGCTACTCAGAGCCTAGTTAGTTTAGATGAGTGAGCTAAAGCTATATTTTATTATCAGAGTTTGCAAAATGTCTGTTTCAGATCAGCTAATTATCCTTAAATTATTTATAAAGCTACAGAAGTAATCTACTTCAGCTAAAATATACATTATTTACACAATTTATCAACTCCCTCTCATTCATGAAAGCATCAAGTTTTTTCTTAAAAATAACTAAGGAGCTGCTATTTACCATATCATTTTCCAAAAATCTACTATACAAGGTTGGCAGAATTTCTCCCTTTCCCCAAAATCCTAAAGTGATCTTAATTATATCTTCATCTAATGGATTGTCGCTATAAACTAGACTATTTTTGTACCATTTAAAACTGCAAGGTTAGGCTACTATTCACCACCAGTTGGTAAGTCATTCCAAAAGTCCACCACCCAAGAACTGAAGAAATATTTATTTAGCCATGTGTGTGTGGAGGTGGGTGGCTCCTAGTCCATCAGGACACCTGTATGAATGGATGTATATACCTTCTGCCTTTTCTCCTCTTCACTTACCTTTTGTATTTTATATCTGTGGGGCATTCCAGGACAAATCACCCAAAAATTAAAAAATTTGTCACCACTCCAACCCGGATTTTAATGAAAATTGACATATGGGGTTCTTCCGGGTGCTGATTTCACTGGTGCAAATAAAAAAGTTCTATGACCCATAGATTTTGAGATATGGGCCCCCAAAGTCTTGGGGGGCCCACTTTACCACCTAATTTTAATGGGCAATAACTCCCAAACATCTTGTTGTAGACCTATAAAACTATACATTTTTAAAATCAGCATGAAGAGATCTATTAAATGATATCACATTCAAATGTGTAGAACAATAATAAAAATTTTCCCCCTTTTTTATTTTTATTTTTGACCCTCCCCCCCCCAGTGAAATCCAAAAAAATTTTTTTTTTCATTTATTAAATTTCCATTAATTGTTAAAACATACAAACAATAAAAAATGTGGGTATCAAGTTGCAAGATATTTTAAAAATTATTGAAAAAATATGTACATTGATATTTGTACATTGTACATTGAAATTTTGACATTTTTACGCAGACTAAAATAGAGAACTACAAATGATACATTTACATCCTATGTATAACTCATATTCACGTAGTCTCTCTCAAATGTTTGTTAATTATGCTTATTTTTATTACAGATGTGCTTATTTTGAGTCAAATCATATCTTATTTTTGAGATTTACAATTGTGTATTTTAGTAATGAAAAATGCTTACATACTGTGATGATCCTTTACAAAACATAAGAAAAAGATACACAAGGATATAAGAACCATCAGCTAATCACTTTATGATTGATGTAAATGGAAACTACAAAGGAATACTGTACTATGTAGCAACTGTAGGAAATTATTGAGCCAGAGACCAGAGTTGCTCTCAACATCACAAAGTGAAGAGTCTGATCACAATCAGTCTTCTGAGAATGTTATTCAGAAAGCAATGAATATAATCCAAGTATATTAAGTAATGCCAAAGAAGAGGTTTCTCAAGTTCTAGAAAGTCTTGCTGTGACTCCAGTGAAGAAGCGTATTTAATGATAGGTACTTTTTATATTTATAATTTTTTATTTATATTATTTATTTATAATGCATTTACTTTCAAGACAGTTTTTCAGCAGTTGCTGCAAAACTTAATGAAATTAATATGTTGACATTAAATTTATTAAACTTATTAAACTTATGAAATTAATATGTTGACATATTAATTATTATTGTCTATATATATCAAATGGAGTCAAATATTTATTAATTAAAAAATTTCAGATGGTTTGGGTTCCTCAAGAAAAGCAAAAGCTATTCAAACAATAGAAAAAGCATGTCGTTCTTTAAAATGAAAGCTAGAAACAAATTTAGAAATTGAGATCCCAAGCCCATCAAAAGCTACAACGTTGGATCATGAAACTCCAAAGGTATGAATTTTAAAATGATACGCTATTATTAAGTAGGACTATACCTAAACTAAAACTGAAGCATAAAAACAAAATGTAGGTATTCACCTTTGATGGTAGAAACTAGAAGCACAACTCCCTAAAGATTAGAGATCAATAGGCCCATTAAATCATTTGGAATTCATTTGGTCACAAAATAATTTTTGGTTTAATTTGACTATCTCAAAGAATGCTCATTTTGTTACACTTGAAATCAATATTATAATCCAAAAAATTTAATATGCACATGTAATGTTTTGTTTATAGCTATTATACATTCATGAATTTGTTTCAGGTCAATGATTCATCTCATGAATGAACTGGTTGAAGCTTTCCATTCTACTGACAGTTATGAGAGGAAACTCAAAATATTGACTATCCCCATTTACCATATCAAAAACTATAAATCTATTTCAGACAACTGAATATTTAGTTAAGAAAAGCAGAAATATAAAACAGACTTGGAATTATTCCTGAAATTGAACCCATGTCAAAAGGAAAAGTAATAACTAAAGGTACTAAAGATTCTGTTCAGAAATTTTTTGAATCAGATGAAATTAGTCATTTGTGCCCAGTAGTGTGGACCAAAAAAATGAAGGTTTAAAAATCTTTGTTCCACATGAGTGATGTTATTCCTTTTGCTTACCTTAATCAAATTACAAAATTTGAAACCTCTACGTCAAGTTTTAGGGGTCCTGAGAAAATTGCACTTTTCCTTTTAATGCTGAAAAAAATTAGTTTTTCCTCATTTTCATAAGTTCTGCTTTATTTTTTGTTGGAAATTCTTTACGATTCTTGAAAACTGTTTTGAGCAGGTATTGTTTGTCCTCTTCTTTAGTTGTCACTGCTTGATTAAATTTTTCAATCAATGCAACACCCCGCTCAGCTGTGTCATTTGTCACTCTAAGGGCACGAACTCTAGCACAGCCTCTTTGGTACTCAGGATCTATTCCCCATGTTGATGCAGAATTTTCAGTGAAGAGAGAATTGAGATGTAGAGCATCAAAAAGAGATTTAGTCCTTGAAGTAACAAAATCAGAAATCCTTTTTTCTTTAAAAGAAGCTAGGGTTACCTTTGCTTCTAAACGTTTCAGTCCCTTATTTCTTGGAGGCATTTTGATATTATTTCGCATTTGCTCCTTTTCTTCAAGGGATATGCTTTTGTCAAAGAAGCTTAATCCAACAAGTGTTCTGAGAGGTACCACAGATGTTGTTTAATGGCATTTTGGGCTTGCTTGATAACACTTGATATCAAAGAATTTTCCTCCATTATTGCAGATCTTGCAAAAATTTAAGATCAACATTTGGGGCTTCCTCTGGTTGAGAAGCTTTTGCCCAAGATTTTGCGTATACCAATGCAACAAATAAACAAATTTCTGTTATTGCATCAAGTTCTTTTTTAGTCATCTTAAATTGATTTTGGAGAAGAAAAAGCTTAAATGCATAAATTCCTTTTGCCATCCATCTTGCATGATGGTACGCTCCAGGTCTCTTCAAGGGAGTATTAGAAATGCTTTCTTCTCCAAAAAACAAGAGAACAAGTTGAAAAAATTCTTTATAATCATCTCTTGGCTGTTTAGAGTTGAGTGCCTCCTTCATGATTAAGACTGTTTGATTTTTAAATCTTGAACTCTTTCAATTATTCTGCAGCTTTGGGAATCAACAGCAGTTGTGATTTGAGAATGATCCATAAAATCCCATTGAGTTTTGAATCTTTTGAAGATTGGAATATCAGGTTCAGAGGAATGGCCCATAGAAGTCCGGAAGACTTGAGATAGGACAATCTCATAAATATGGTGTCTGCAGGCTAAATATAAAAGCTCTTTTCCAAGTTCTTGTTCAATTTTAGTGCAAGCTCTAGCATGGATTCCGGTATTGGATGCTGTTGTGTCAAATGACAGCCCAATAATTCTCTGGGTCATATCATGTTCTTGCAGGAGAGAAATGCAAACACGAGCCATCTCCGTACCCGTGCCAGCAGTGACTTTAGGAATTCCCAGCAATTTCTCTTCACCATTCCCACTGACTAACACTGCAATCCTTTCCGTTCTTCCTTCGCCTGCAAGAAAAAGTTAAAATATATAATTTATATATAATTTATATATATTTATTTTTAATATTTTATTTTATATATATTATATTATACAGTACAGTATATTTAATATTTTATTTTATATTTAATATATTTATATATATTATAATTTATATATATATAATATATAATTTTAAATTAAACTTGACTTATTTTAAATTAAACTTGACTTATTTTAAATTAAACTTGACTTATTTTAAATTAAACTTGACTTATTTTAAATTAAACTTGACTTATTTTAAATTAAACTTGACTTATTTTAAATTAAACTTGACTTATTTTAAATTGAAGGTAAAATGGTGTAGATTGTGAAAACTAGCTTCAGACAGTGAAATGTAACCTAATTAAATAGAAATTTAGCTATCAAAATGTTTAATTAAAACCAACCAGATACTAACACATTGCCTAGGTGTGAAAACCAGACCCACAACTAAGTTTTTCACCTGAGAGATAAAATATAAATATGCTAAATTAATCAGACAAAAAAACTAACATGATATCTCTGGGAGCATTTTTCCATCCCAATGAAGAACTAAAGGCTCTCCAGGACAAAATGCTTGCTCTTGATATTCTGTTGCTATCTTTGCGTAACTTTTGATGAGTTCGAAGCATAGTAGATTTTGACACTGTAATGTTTTCCAAATTATGGCCAAAGACTGAGCAACAACAGCATAAGACATAGCTGCATCTCGATTGGAAAGATTCATTCTATCATAGGCTGCTACAACATTTTTGTCAATAGGCTTTGACTTTTTAGGAGCCAACATTTTTTAAATTGCTCTTCAGAGGGACCTTGAAAATTCATTTCAAGGTTGTCGTCATTAGTTGATGATGACGATGTGAAATCATCTCTATTGGCAGGCAAGAATGATCTTTTAGATCGCTTCTGCTCTTTGAGGGCTCTTTCACACACTAATTCTTCACGATGAAGCCTTCTTTTCTCTCTTTTTGCAAGAATTTGGTCTACTGTACCCATGCTACTTTGTGTAGGATCTTCTTGCTGGCTTAAGTAGAAAAGCTTGTCTTCTTCATTTGACATCATCAAAAGGGCATTAGAGTGACCAATATCAAGAATTTCAGCCTTAATTTCATCTTTAAACATAGCTTCTTCAATATGGCATTTTTCCTCGGGCCTTTTTCTGTTTTTCATCAATTTATCATAACAGCTTATTAAAGAGTCAATCTTTCGGATGGCACTGTCTCTACGCATTGTGGGAATCCTGGCTTTCTCCCAGTAGGTCATCACTTCATCTAAGCAAAGATTAATGGATCTTCTTCGTCCCAATTTTTCCTCTTTTTGATGGAAGAAATGTTTTTGCAAAACTTGCAGTTTTGTAGGTAAGCGGCAACAAAGTATATCTTTATATAAATGGCCAATGAGCCAAACTTTAGTTTTAGAACGAGTAGCCATTTTTAGTTTAAAAAATTAAATTTCTGAAATAGTAAAATAAACCAGTTAAATTAGGAGATAAAAAGGATAACTAAAAGGTTCAAGCCAATTAGGCAAAGCCTTTAATTTAGAGTTGACCAATTAAGGATAATATATTTTATCCAAAATTTTTGTTTTCCTTATTAATAATTTTCTCTGAAATAATGATCTAAGATTGTTTTTGTACTCTATTAACACCAAAAATTTCTTCTTATTTAAGAAGAAATTTTTTCATAAGTTGCAACTCGAGAGTTGAGTTGATCATTGATGTTCTAAGCGTGCCTATTCATTGGAAAATTTTTATAAGTCATTAAATCTCGGGACCCCTAAATATTCTCATATTTGACCAAAATTTTGCTGACATATCTATCTGGTCCAAAGGAACAAGGGCATTAATGTAGAACAAGGATTTCTTCAACTTTATAATTACCCCCCATTTTGGTCCACACTAGTGCCCAGGTACTAAAGACTGCCTGAGTATCAGAAATGAAAGTGGGTACAAAGAATCTGTGCAGAAAAGACTGGTGTTAATGAATCTGAAAAAAGCTTTTAGCCTCTGTAAAAATAATCCAGATAGTCCCCAAATTGGCTTCTCTAGTTTTGCCAGCCTTCACCCCAGACATTGTGTTTTAGCTGGAGCTGCTGGTACCTATTCTGTGTGTGTATGTACATACCACCAGAATGCCAAAATACAATTCTCAGCTTTGGGTGTCAAAGGGTTGGAATACACAACTCTTATGGAGAAAGCAATGTGTGATGTCAACAACAGGAATTGCATGATGCAAATATGTAATCTCTGTCCAAAAGAACAAGGTATTAAGAATTTTTTGCTCACTTTTCAAAGTGTTAGCGATCCTGAATGTGAGGAAGTAAAATATAAACAATGGGTTACTACAGATGGATGCAATATGGTTGAAAAAACAGAATCTGTAGATGATTTTATAAATTCATTAAGCACAAAAATTGTCAAATTGACAGGTCATCACTTTATAACAAAGAATCAGAGTGCATTTCTAAAAAACTTGAAGAATAATTTAAATAGCCATACAACTGTAGTTCTTGGTGACTTTTTAGAAAACTACTCATTTGTAGTACAGGATGCAGCCCAAGGTTTTCATTGGGAAAATACCCAATGCACAGTGCATCCCTTTGTGTTATATTATAAGGAACCAGAAAGTAATGAAACAAAACATTCAAGTTATTGTTTTTTATCTCCAAATACAATACAAAACATAACACTATAATGGTTTACCCTTTTTTTAAATACACTCATATCTATTATTAGAAAATCCTACCTTCATATCAAAAAATTACATTATTTTACTGATGGATGTGCAGGACAATATAAAAATCGTTTCAACTTTGTTAACATTTGTAAACGTGGAGGAGATTTTGGGCTGGAATGCGAGTGGCATTTCTTGCCACAAGCCATGGTAAGAGTGCTTGTGATAGGATTGGGGGTACAGTGAAAAGATCTGTAGCCCGAGCGAGTATGAAGAGAACATTCGCAAATCAAATATTAACACCAGAAGACATGTTTGAATTTTGTTCAAACAATATAAGTGACAGCATAAATTTTTTTTAAATAAATTCTGAAGAAATTGAAGCTATGGAAAAATTTTTAAGTGACAAATATGAAAAAAGTATGCGGCTAACAGAAACACAAAAATTCCACAGATTTGTACCTATTAATGCAAATAACAAAAACATTTGAATTATCTTCTGATGAAGTTGGTGAGGTAAGGATTATAAGCAAAGCTTTTCTGGGTGAAGATAATGTTGAAGTTAATCCAAAAATAGGAGAGTACATAGTTTGTACTTACAAAGATAAAAAATGGTTGGGATTTGTAGGTACATTCCTATAATGAGGAATTTGATGACTTTGAGGTTAGCTTTTTGCACCCATCAGGATATAGTGTTTACTATTACTTTCCACAAATTAGAGATACATGCCACATATCAAGAGATAAAATTTTAGGTTTATTAAGCATACCAACTTTAAAGCCAGGAACAATGTGTATTCAATATGTTCATTTGTAGTTCTCTATTTTAGTCTGCAGGCGTAAAAATGTCAAAATTTCACAATGTACATATTTTTTCAATAATTTAAAAAATATCTTGCAACTTGATACCCACATTTTTTATTGTTTGTATCTTTTAACAATTAATGGAAGTTTAATAAATGAAATTTTTTTTTTTTTATTTCACTGCCTAGGGGGGGGTGGGGGTAAAAAAAAAGGGGGGGGGAATTTCATTATTGTTCTACACATTTGAATGTGGTATTTAATAATAGATCTCTTCATGCTGATTCTAAAAATGTATAGTTTTATAGGTCTACGGTAAGATGTTTGGGAGTTATTGCCCATTAAAGTTAGGTGGTAAAGTGGAGGCCCATATCTCAAAAACTATGGGTCATAGAACTTTTTTATTTTAACCAGTGAAATCAGCACCTGGAAGAACCCCATAGGTCAGTTTTCATCAAAATCTGAGTCGGAGTGGTGACATGCATTGGGTGATCTCTCCTGGAATGCCCCATGTGTTGTTTCACCACCTCATCCCCAATTCATTGGGAAATGAGATTATTGATAATGTATGTAATCTGTAACCCTTCTTCTCAATTTTTATGATCTCTTGTACTGTTGTCAGTTTCTCATGAAAAGATTGATTTTTTTATGCAGGAAGGTTGGGCCAAGGGTGAATGCCTGAAAAAATGCACCCCCCCTCATAGAGGAAAAAAAAGCCAGAATAAAGTTCCAGGTTTTTTGAGATGCTTGGACACTCTGCATTTGAAAGATTGGAGGTCATAAAGAGGGGGATAGATGGATTGAGGAAGATTATTCCAGAGATACTGGTTGAGTACAGTAAACCCTCCACATTGTGGGGGGTTACATTCATGGAAAATGCTGCAAATGCAAAAAGTGTGAATGTGAAAATGTTAAACCTATGGTAGTAGGGGGGTTAGGTGCACCACATCTGTGGAAATGGAAGGGAATGTGCATGGTGGCCACAAATAAACATGTTGTACTGTATTGTACAGGGTGTACACAAATTATCTTTACAACTTCTCTCTCAAATAAAAATATTAGGAAATGAGGTACGCATACCATTTTTGCACCATCTGTGAGAGAAAGTAATAAAGTTTCACATAACCTCAAACACATTCAGTATGGGCACCATTTGTCACACAAGACATCCATATGGTATTCTATCTCCATCCATGTATGCTGCAATGTTTCAACGTCAACTCTTGCGACAGCAGCAGCAGTTCTGGTTTTTAAATCATTGATGTTGGCCACTGGAGTTGTGTACACACTGTCTTTTACATAACCCCATAGAAAAAAGTCACAGGGTGTTATGTCTGGTGATCTGGCCAGCCAAGAGATGGTGTGAAAAAACTATATAGGGCTATCGGTTGATTGCCTGATACCCTCATCCGTTGGAAATTTCCAGCAGAGTTAACGACAAAAGCCCTACATTTTTTCGTTAGAGAGTTATGTATATGTAGGTCTTTAAAGGACCTCTATGTTTATTTGCCTTTGGTATTTGCGCTGCCTAATGGTGAAGAAAGGAATTGCCTTACCTTATTATTTCATTGGGCCTCGCTTCTGTTTGTAGGACACGACAATGTTTTTCGATGTAAGGCCATGGTACAATGGAGTTACACAACAAGTTGATTTGATGTAACTAATATAGGCAGTCACTATCTAAATACCTGAAGGAATAGGCCTATCCTTTTTATAGTTATTAGGTTTTATATTATGAGGATTTCACTCAGAATGTATAGGAAGATAAAGTACATCTTCCTTGCTGAAAGCATCGCTGTAACACAAGGAAGCTCCGAGCAAGCCGCTAATAATAAATCATTAGGAATCTGCTGATTCTTCAAAGTTCATTGACTCTCTGCTGATTCTTCAAAGTTCATTGACTCTTCTCTTGATGTAATTTTCATGAGTCAGCAGTAGGGTGCATCAAAATGCAAGGCAAAATTTTAATGTCAACAGATCAAACTGTCTGGGGTTGCATTTCGTTCGAATGCACATAGAAATTACTTGTGCAAAGTTTTTGGAAAATTCATTGAGGTTTAGAGGTGCAACAAGGTAGGTGAAATTTAAAAAATTTGCATTTTTGGGTGTTTTCAGAACTCCTATTCCTTGACAACTTGATAAGGATGACATACATTTTTGAGAAAAAAAAACAAGAATTTCAAGAAACTATTTAAGAAGAACATTTTTGAGAACATCATTGAAATTGTTTTTGAGAACATTTTTTAGAATAAAAACACAGGAAATTGTATTTAAGAACATTTTTTAGAACAGCAATGAAATTGTTTTTGAGAACAACATTAAATTGTTTTTAGAAATTGTTTTTGAGAACGACATTTTATTATTATTCTCGAGCCTCATAGAGTCCTAGTCCTGGTCTGTGTCCAGCTTGCACTTGCAGCAGCGAAGATTCGGCTGCTGAGAGCGGTCATGCTCAACTGCCTGCAGCACATTCTGCAGGTGCTGCTCGCTCCTGGCTGCTGCCACGAAGTCTGACGTAAGTTTCACACCACACTCAGCACAGTCATTTGACGACGTTGATGGCACGTACATTCGCCGCACAGGCCTACATTCGCCACACAGGCCTGGAATGCTGCACTGGTAGCCCAATCCTCTATGTCAAGCGAGAGAAACGCTGGATCGACGTGCAGCTGGTGCATGCCGAACCAGCAGTCTGTGTTGGTGAGGTTGGCCAATCTGGTGGTCGGCGAGAGGGCTGGAAACTTCGGCTTGCTGAAGCCAGTGCCAAAGCGCAGCTGTGGGGCTTGCATGGGGAGATCAGCCAGCTTGTGCTCCAAGATGGCATCTGCAAGTGTGTGCTGCTCGCCAACTGGCACCTTGGTACTAAAGAGTGCCAGGGGCAGCATCTCGCCCATCAGGTACCAGAGGTGCCGCTCCAGCGCCCTGATCGCTGATGCTGCGATGCCCGCGTCAATGGACTTGTACGTGTATAGGTGGTGGTAGAGTGTGAGGTCATTCCAGGTGGCATCTATAGCTGTGTTGCAGGTCAGCCACCACATCGCGTAGATGTGCGTGATGAAGTTGGCAAACGGCCGAATCTTCAGCACCTGCTGCTGCATGGTGATGGTGCCCTGGGGAAGAAACGTGATGTGCTGCTGCATCAAGGCAAGCTTGAGAGTGTAGAGCAGCTTGGCCATCCACCGCGCTTTGTGCAGCGCTCCCAGCCGTTGGAAGGTCACTGGAGTCTGCGCTGCACCGGGTGCACCCAGATACACAAGACACAGCTGCACGAACTCGCGGTAGTCGCCTCGCTTGTAGTCGAGCACTCCCGCAGCGCACGCAGTGAGTTCAGCACGCAACCCAGGAATGGTGGTTCAGCGTCACCAGGAATGTAGTGGGACAGTGGGCCGCTGTCATCGTGTGGCACCAGGTTCCAGTTATCCCGCAGACACGGAAACAAGTCGACCTCTGGCAAGCACGATGTCTCCACTTTGAGGTTGGTGAAAATGTGGCTGAGGAGTACCTCGCCGATGTGGTGCCGGCACCCGGACCAGAGCAGTGGTCGACCCAGTGAGAGCTGGATGGCAATGCAGGCTGCCATGAGATGGCCAGTGTTTGACGCAGTGGTGTCAAATGCCATATTGACAACCTGGTTGGCGCAGCGCCGCCACTCCTGCAGCAGCTTGCATGACAGCTGGGCGATGATCATTCCGCATGCCTCGTCAGTCCCCTTCGTGTATGCTGGCACACCAAGCAGCTTGAGCCGCGCCGTATCTCCGACCACCACTGTCAGACGCTCCTCCAACTGGCGCACATTGCTGAGCGTCGACGTCAACTTGCTGTCCTAGTGCAGGGCGCACATGGGAGGCGGTGTCCACTGCTCGCGGCGTTCCTCGCTGATAGCCTCCAGTACTTGGCAGCGCGATTGGTCCGCCGTCGCGTAGGATGTGGAGACCTTTGACCAATTGCCACCTGACTCCGCGATCAGGCCGCGTGTGAAGGCAGCCTGTTGCATCGGTGTGATCTTCAACCGCGTAGCCAGTGACACGAGACTCGGCCGCCTGAGGATGTCGGGTGGAATGAAGGCTGTGGTGCCAGTCTTCTTGCGCTCGCGGGTGTGTGGTGTGTTCTCAACCGGTGCGTCGCTATCCTCAGCGCTTTCGCTCTCCAACACAGCCGTGCTGGACATCGCGTCATCTCCTGCTGCTCCTTGGTAGTGCATGCCTGCCAGGTTGTTGCCGCAGCTTCATGCTCCTGTCATCGCTTCACCTTGGCTTGCAGCTTGGCATTGAACGCGCCAAATGTGGCCAGTCTGTCACCCTCCATGCTGGCCAGGAAAGCGACTTCCTCTGGATTGCGGATCAGCTCCTCGGCGTTTGGAGACCACAGTGGAAATGTGGCATCCAGCCTGCGCTCCATAGCATCTGCCTGTCGAGCTGTAGCCTCACTGGAGCACCTGGCCTGCGGAATGCGCCGCAGCTGCTTCTTGTCGTCGATAAGCGCCACCATCTTGTCGCATGCGCGCCGATCGCTCACCATTGGGATGTTGGCCTTGGCGTAAAATGGCTGCACCTGCTCCAGGACGATCTTGGCCTCCTCGAACTGGGTTGCTTGGCATGCAGTTGCGCATCGCAGTTGTACAATATGCACCGCAAGATCTGGCGACCACTTGGCAGCTTGGCACCAGTAATGATGCCATCGTCATTTGTGATGCTGGCGCCCAGACCGAAGACCAGCCTGCGGCTGCTCGTGCGGGAGCCAGAGGGCGATGTCCTGTGAGAGCTGGATCCTGCGGCGGGTGATAGCGTTGAGGAAATAGAGCGCTCGGCTCCAACTTGTGCAGATGACATAGCGCTAATTTTGTCGTCTCCTATAGATCTGCACATCAACAAGAGTTAAGAGTTAGGACTACAGCAAAATGGAAAGATATGAACTCCAGCCAACGAAAAAACATGATATTACCAATCAACACTAAGAGTCTAAGACCTCAGTTGACATGCTGAAAAGCTGATGTGCCATTGCCCCTCTAGATCACCATGGATTGCAACCATATTTTGCATGTGTTGTAACAACATGAAATTGAACACTTTTAGCACCCAGACAGATCAATATGCTGGAAATGTGTATTTTGATGCACCCTAGTCAGCAGTGGAAAATTTTGAACACAAAATAATAAATTTAGTTTTCTTGTTATGCAGGCCCGATGCCTACATATGGGTTCTATGTATGTATGGCAATTATTTTCATTCCCAATAGGCTATGTCGCCAATCCCGAGGCAATTTTGTAGATATTTAATTCAATTAATTAATAATTTATACTTAATTAAGAAATAAAGGTATCACATACGATACCATGTTGTAAGTGTGTATAGTTTTTCCATATACTGGGGGTGGGCTGGAGAAAAATTTGTATGTTATAGATTACATTTTTTGACAAACTGTGTGTTTTAAACCATGTGAAATGGATTAAAAAGAATGAAGTCAGAATTTAGGAAGAGAAAGGTTGCTCAAGACCTATTTAAATATGAAAGTTCAAGAGGCTTACTTCTCAAGTTTAGTTAAAGTTATGCCAATCAGTTTGACTCCCCTTAGGTATAGGAAATTTATGGAATTAAAGTAAAGTTATTAAGCATTTTAACTTTGCTCATTATTTGTCTAAGTTTTATAAGTCACCAGTTTTTAAATGCTGGTTTACTAATGTTATTTTGAAGTTTTGCATGTTTTGTTTTGTTAATGATTTATGTTTTAAAGTGACTTTTACGTTGGTGAGTTAATTGAAATGTACTGTACTTCCATGTTGTGTTGTTTGGTTTAAAGAGTTTGTACTGTATTCAAACCTCCTACCACTTCAGACTAGTCAATACCCATAGTTTTAGTAGAGTACATGTTACTCCTCCACAGGTAGATCTGGAGGGCTTGGGGCTTTGAATCCTGTACTGTTTTTGTGTTGTTTGGTCTCTGGCCAAGGGAGGCCATAAGACCGTTGTTTGTCCCATGACCAAGGGAGGCCATAAGACCATTGTTTGGCCAAGGGAGGCCACAAGGCCCTTGTGAAAATTTGGTCTGGCCAAGGGAGGCCAAAAGACCCTTATGAAAGTTTGGTCTGGCCAAGGGAGGCCACAAGACCCTTGTAAAAGTTTGGTCTGGCAGCCACAAGATGCTTGTAATAGTTTGCCCTATGGCCAAGATAGGCCATAAGGGCCTTGTTGAATAGTTTTGGCTATGGCCAAGGTAGGCCATCAGCCCCCTTGTTGAATAGTTTGGGCTATGGCTAAGATAGGCCATCAGCCCCTTGTTGAATAATTTGGGCTATGGCCAAGGTAGGCCATCAGCCCCCTTGTTGAATAGTTTGGGCTATAGCCAAGGTAGCCATAAAACCCTTTAGAGTAGTTTGTTTGTATGTGCAACTGTCTAACCACAAGTTTTTTGGCACAAAATTATGTGCACAGAACCAGAGTGCAGCAATAAAAGCCTTTACTCTCCGATCCTTGGTTATGTTCAGACATGTTATTGTGTTTGTAACACATGGAAAGAGTACAGTGTTTGTGTGTATATACTGGGTGAACCAAAAGTAGGTGGACAGTAGGTTGAATAGGGTTTGTGTTATATTATATTATAACTATGGTGTTCATTATAACTATGGTGTTTGTGTTATACCGGGTGTTTCAAAAGTCCCTCACTAATTTGATTTTCAATTTTCTTTGCAGCTAATTGACCAATGACGTTCATCTTGTGGTAAACTCTTACTCAGTAGTTGAGAATTTTTTTGAGTCTACATTTGAAGTTTTGCTCCGTTTTCTTCTGCTACCATGTTGACTCTCGAGCAGAGGTGTAAAATCGCTGCATGGCAGGAGGTTTTTCAATCTGTGGTCCAAGTGCAGCGATGATTCCGGGCAGTCTACGGACAGCATTATGCACCGGATAGGAACACCATCGTCGCCACCCACCGGAAGTTTATGGAGACCGGATCTGTAAAGGACAAACCACGATCAGGAAGACCTCGAAGTGGGTGGAGTGAGGAGAATGTCGAAACTGTCCGTGAGGCGTTCACTCAGAGTCAAGGCGAGCTGCTGCGGAACTGAACATCAGCGCGACATCTATCCAATGGATTTTGCGGCGTGGTCTCAAGCTGTATCCGTACAAGATCCAGGTGGTTCAGAAGCTGGAACCTCAAGACTACGATTGCCGGGTGGAGATGTGTGAGACACTACTGCATCACTACGAAAGAGACCCATCGATCCTGGAGCACATGTGGTTCAGCGACGAAGCTCTCTTCCACCTTTTTGGTCGCATCAATCGGCACAACACCCGCATCTGGGGAACTCACAATCCTGCGGAGATCCGCGAACGTGAAAGGGACACGCCAAAATTGGTCGTCTGGTGTGCCATCTCCTCAGCTGGGCTGATTGGTCCATTCTTCTTCCGGGATCAAGGTGGAAATTCCGTGAACGTCAACGGAGACAATTACCTTCGTATGCTTCAGGAGTTCTGCATCCCCCAACTGTCAGCTGTAGGCTGACATGCAAGAAGTCATTTTCCAGCAAGATGGTGCCCCTGCTCATTACTCGCGTGAGGTTCGCTCATTTCTGAATAAGCAGTTCCCGGATCGGTGGATTGGTCGCCGTGGTCCCATCGAATGGGACTTCTTTTTGTGGGGCTACATTAAGAGCAAAGTGTACGCCACCAAGCCGCGAGTCCTCCCCACACTAGAAGAACGGATCAGGAATGCGTGTGCTTCTGTTACTCCCGAAATGTTGTCCAATGTCGGCCAACAATGCGTAAAACGGTGGCTCGCTTGTTTCGAAAAAGACGGTGCCCACGTTGAGGTGTACCAGTGACTTTCCAGTAGACTTATGAAGCCAAGTTTGATGCCACCAAAATTCTCATGAATCGTAGACTCAGCAACCAAATTGTCATTTGGTTCCTCTTGTAATTGCTATTTTAATAAAATTTTAAAAATAATGAGGGACTTTTGAAACACCCTGTATTATATTAAATATTATAACTAAATTTATCAAAATTTAATCTTTTTTCTTTTCAGATAGTTCAGAGAACCCATAATGGCAAATAATCTAAATACTGATGCCAGAAAATGGGTGTTAAAAGAGTATTGGAAATCTCAAAATACTGAAACTGTTAGAACAAAATGGGTTGAAACATTTGGTACTCAAGCCCCAAAGAGACAAACCATTTACCGCATTTGTGACAAATTTGATGCCACTGACTCAATTCTTAATGCCCAAGAACTGGTTGACCCAAAACAGTTTGCACAGAGGACAATAAGCAACTTGTTGCCGAAGCATTTGTTCACAGTCCCAAAAGGTCCACCAGAAGAGCCTCAGCAGAAATGGACATTTCACAAACCTCTATTATACAAATTCTGAAATCTATTGGGTTGAAAGCTTATCGTCAACGGCTAATTCATGGCTTATTGGAGGATGACCCAGACAGGCGGCTGCAATTTAGTGAGATCATGCTGAACGAAATTGAAGGAAATCCAATAATTTTTAGATAACATTGTGTGGACCAATGAGGCTTCTTTCAAATTATCAGGTCATGTTAACCGACATAATTGTGTTTATTGGTATAGTGAGAACATGCATTTAACATTAGAGCAGCAACTAAACCAGCCTGGTGTCACTGTTTGGGGTGGTATTTCAAGTTCTGGTGTTTTAGGACCAATTTTTGTTGATGAAACAGTCACAGGTGATAAGTATCTCGAAATTCTAATGAATGAAGTTGTTCCACACTTACAACAATAGCCTAATTCACATGACCTCTATTTCCAACAAGATGGGGCCCCTCCACATTATTCAAGAGCAGTCCGTGAGTATCTTGATGAAACATTTCCCGAGAAATGGATCGGCCAAAGAGGTCCAATTGAATGGCCTGCACGTTCACCTGACTTTACCCCAATGGATTTTTTCTTTTGGGGAGTACTCAAGGACAAAGTTTATAGTCGAAAACCATGAAGTGTTGGTGATTTGAAAAATTACATCAGAGATGCATTTCAAGAAATTAATGCACAAAGAAACTTGTGCAAAAATGTTTGTCGAAGTGTGAAAGGTAGACTTCAAAGCTGTGTAAATTGTGATGGACAGCAATTTGAGCACCTGCGTTGATAAAATTTTCAGTGCTTTTGTATTGTATTGGTATAAGTTAATTTTTTTTTAATTTTGTATTATAGTATACAAAAAAATTAAATATAATTGTATATGTATTCTCAAAATAAACGTTATCATTTACTGTCCACCTACTTTTGGTTCACCCGGTATATATATATATATATATATATATAATATATTTTTGCATTCTTCTGAATCCAGTTGGTCTTCAAAACTTGGCTTCACCACTCCAATAAAGTCAATACCCATAGTTATGATTGAGTACCGTAAATGTTGTGTGTCCTACAGGTAGGTCTGGAAGGTTTGGGGTTTTGAGGGAATCCAATCTGTTTGCAAGGAATGTCTGTGTCTATTGATGAAATCTGTTGTGTGATTCTTCTTTAAAAGAAGAATTGGATGCTTGGAGTTGTATGTATATATTTATATACTCTATGTATGTGTGTAAATGTATATTTTGTTGTAGGGTTTTATTTTTGAGTTTTGTGTTAGGTTAGCCAATTTGGCTGAGTAAAGACCCTCAAATGTTGCATTTGAGACCCTTATATCAAGCCTTGTATGTGTTGCGCCTCTATGTCAAATAGGACTTAGAATGTGTTGCGCCTCTATGTCAAATAGGACTTAGAATGTGTTGCGCCTCTATGTCAAATAGGACCTAGAATGTGTTGCGCCTCTATGCCAAATAGGACTTAGAATGTGTTGTGCCTCTATGTCAAATAGGACTTAGAATGTGTTGCGCCTCTATGCCAAATAGGACTTAGAATGTGTGTGTTAGGTGGGTGTAGGTTTGAATTCGTGCAATTGCTTTAGGTCCTTGTGATGTTAAAGTTCTGAGTTTAATTTTGTGATGTTAATGAATCTTATGAGTAAGTTAAATTGCTGAAATAAATTTTATAACCTACACCACAGGTTGAATTATAAATTTAGTGTTTTTAGTTAGGATAGGCCTTGAGTGTAAAGAGTAGGGCCTACTTTCTGAGGTAGGCTTTTTGTATATTTAAATTGCAAATTGTAGTGTTTGAAGTAGTCCTTTAGTGTACGAGTATGAGGCCTATTAGTTAAGGTAAATTGAAGTGGGCCAACTAAATATACTTATGTTGAAATTGGTCTTTTTATAGGCCCTAAAATGAATTAAGCCTATTAAATGAACACAGCTTTTTGATTTAAAGAGTAGGGCCTATTAAATAGGCTTAAGGTGAAGTGGGCCTACTAAATAGGCTCAGGTTGAAATTGGCCTATTTTTATAGGACCTAAAATGAATTAAGCCTGTTAAATGAACAAGGCTTTGTTTATGGTTAGTGTAAAGGTAAAGGGATCGGTTCCCCATGTACACAGGCCACCATGTGAAAAAACTATAGGGGCTTTATGGTTGAAATTGGCTTCAACCTTTGCTGATTGGAAATTATCATGTAGTTATTGTATAGAGAGTTAATGACAAAACTACGTTTTTTTGTTAGAGTTATGTATATGTAGGTCTTCAAAGGACCTCTCTATGTTTATTTGCCTTTGATATTTGCGCTGCCTAATGGTAAAGAAAGAAATTGCCTTGCCTTATTATTTCGTTGGGCCTTGCTTCTGTTTTGATGTAGGGCACGGTACAATGGAGTTACACAATGAGTTGATTTGATGTTACTAATATAGGCAGTCACTATTTACATACCTGAAGGAATAGGCCTATCCTTTTTATAGTTATTAGGTTTTATATTATGAGGATTTCACTCAGAACTTAAGGAAGATAAAGTACATCTTCCTTGCTTAAAGCATCGCTCTAACACAAGCAAGCTCTGAGCAAGCCACTAATAATAAATCATTAGGAATCTGCTGATTCTTCAAAGTTCATTGACTCTTCTCTTGATGTAATTTTCATGAGTCAGCAGTGGAAAATTTTGAACATGAAATAATAAATTTGGTTTTCTTGTTGTTATGCAGGCCTGATGCCTACATATGGGTTCTATGTATGTATGGCAATTATTTTCATTCCCAATAGGCTATGTCACCAATCCTGAGGCAATTTTGTAGATATTTAATTCAATTAATTAATAATTTATATTTAATTAAGAAGTAAAGGTATCACATAAGATACCATGTTGTAAGCGTGTATACTGTATAGTTTTCCATAGATGGGGCCCCCCATGGTCAATCCACTGATTTGGGCAAAAATGGTATGTGTACCTCGTTTCCTGATATTTTTATTTGAGAGAGAAGTTGTAAAGATAATTTGCATACACCCTGTATAATGAGAAATACATTTAAAATAAATTAAATGCAAGAACACAAGACTTTTCCTGTAAAATAAATAAAACTAATGTAAAAAGCATAAGAACTTTGTCATACTCACTGAAGAATATTGAAAAGAATTTAAATAACTTTTGTTTCAATTCTTTAGTTTCTTCAAACTCAGGCATTCTTGCTAAGATTCATATAAGGAAGGATCATGTCAGGCAAGTGATTTATACAATTAAGTCAAATAAAGCTGCTGCTTCTGATAATATATATGCTAGGATTCTCAGAGAAGGGGAGGATAGTTTATCTGAGGCACTAACTATTTTGTTTGCTAGGTCTACTAATTATGCAGAGGTACCAGATGAATGGAAAAAGCAAATGTGGTATCCATTTACAAAAATAGTAGTAAAAGGGAGGTAGGAAATTATAGGCCTGTTAGTTTAACATTTTCGGTAGGAAAGGATTATAAAGAATAATATTCATGACTATTTGGAAAATTTTAATGTTATTTCAAGTTCACAACATAGGAAGGTCTATGGGGTCTTAGAGTTTGTAATTAAACAGGTAGATAATGGAAATGATGTAGGTTAGCAAGGCATTTGATAAGGTTTCACATAGGAGACTTCTATATAAATTAAAAGCTCATGGGATATCAGGGTCAATTGTAAGTTGGATAGAAAAATGGTTAGATGACAGAGAACAGAGAGCAATTCTAAATGGTCATGAATTTGAGTGGCAGAAAGTGAAAAGTGGGGTACTACAGGGATCAGTGTTAGCCTGTTAGGTCCACTATTATTTATTTTATATCTAAATGATTTAGAGAAGGGAGAAGGTAATAAAGTTTCTAAATTTGCAGATGATACAAAAGTAGTTGCGCTAGTTACAAATCCAGAAAATTCCTGTAAGCTACAAAAAGATCTCGATAGTTTAGTTGCTTGGGTGAGTAAATGGCAGATGGAATTCAATGTTAAAAAATGCAGTCATCCATTTTGGTAGAAATAATGAAAACTTTAGTTATGAGATACAAGGAAACTGGTTAGAGGATGTTAGACAGGAAAAAGTCTATAGTTAATAGTCATTTAAAATTTTCCAAGTAGTACTTAGAGGCTAGAAATAAGGCAAATAAAATGCTAGGTATTATGAAGAGGAATGTTAGTTACAAGAGTAAAGAAGTCATCTGTAAATAATATAATTCTTACGTTTGGCCTCGCTTAGAATACTGTATTCAAGCCTGGTCCCCTCACTTTAGACATGATATTGATATGCTTGAAGGTGTGCAATATAGGGCAACCTAGCTTATATGTACCTAACATAAGAAGATTGGAATACAGGGAAAGATTAAAGAAACTGGGTATGTTTAGTTTTGAGAGATATTGTTTGAGAGGAGATATGATAAAGATGTTCAAAATGTTTTCAGGTTTGGACAGTTTTGATGTAAGTAACTTTTACTTATTAAAGTATGATGGAATAACTTGAGGGCATATGAAATGAAATGAAAAGGTTTATTGGCAGACTATAGTCCATATGACAAATATTATTAATACAATGACCGTTTATATACTAAGGATAGAAATATATAAAATTGATTAGAAATAATACTGTAATGTCGAAGTTAAGTGGAGCTACAGACAGACGTTTTCGTACCAAGAAGTCCATAGCTTAGAGCAGGGATTCCCAAAGTGGTCTGTACAGACCTCCAGGGGTCTGTAGGAAGCTTCCAGGGGGTCTCTAAGCTTTTGGGAAAATAGTAACATTAACTATATTAACTATATTAAGACGCATACAACCACACATTACATTTTCACAAACCCAACACAGCTTCAGGTCTGCCCACTCCACCACAACGCTTCTTACAAACCTAACCCAACACATCTTAGATGGCTTCAACCAACAATACCCCCCTGCCCACACAGTCCTTGTTGCCATCGACATCAACAAAGCTTTTGACACTGTCCCACGCCACATTCTTGCACAAAAGATTATTGATCTCGACATCCCCACCAATGACAAGAAATGGCTTACTAATCTCATTGCAGGCCGACTTGGCAAAGTCATACACAAACAACACTCATCCAAAACCTACAGACTATACAATGGCATCCCACAGGGCTCCATACTCTCTCCAATCCTCTTCAACCTTTTCATGCACGACCTCCCACAACTTCTCTCCCCCCATGTCCACGTTTCCTCCTATGCAGATGACCTGACCATAACAGCACAACACCATAACCGTAACACCGCCACACGCCTGATCCAGCAGTACATTACCAATCTGGAACTCTGGCTGACTAATAATAGGATGTCAGCATCCCCTCAAAAATCCTCCATCACCCTCCTAACCTCAGACCGCCACGAATCCCAAGCACACCCGAGAGTCACCCTCATGGGACATCCCCTACCTCTAAACAAAACCCCAACAATCCTCGGCCTCACCCTAGACACACACATGTCCTTTTCCCCTCACATATCAAACATTTGCTCCAAAGCAACAAAAAAACTCAACGCTCTCAGAACACTCACCTCCACAACATTCGGTCAGCAGAAGGAATCCCTTAGTATCCTATACAAACAGTTTGTACGTACTACCCTAACTTACGCTGCCCCCGCCTGATCCCCGTCCATCTCCCACACAAACCAGAAAAAGATACAGACCACACAAAACAGAGGTCTCAGAAGCATTACTGGCTGCCTCCGAACCACACCCATCCCACATCTACATGCAGATATGAAAATACTCCCCATCGAACACCACATGAACATGACAGGGACTCAATTCTTCTCCAGAGCACTGGCCCCAGACCACCCCTGTCACCATCTCACATTACACAATCCCCCACCCCGCAACAAAAAACGTACTCCTGCTGCTCACTATTCGCAGCTACTGAACAATATCCCCCCTCCTCCCCTAAACATCAACCCCATTAAACATCTCACACAGAATTTACCCGGAAATACCTACTCGACCAACCACACAACACTGTCCTTCACGATACTCCCCCTGTAGTCCATCAGAGCGAACAAAACCCTCCCAAGGAAAACAAGAGTTACTCTGGCCAGGCTCCGTTCAGGCACCACCCCTCCCTCCAACAATACAGACACAGACTCCACCTAGCTGACACCTCCACCTGTCAAAAATGCTACCTCCACCCTGAGGACACAGAACACCTACTCTTACACTGCCACACTCTCTCTCAACAAAGACACAACTCCAACATTACCTCTCTACGAGACCTATGGACCCGTCCCACGGTGGTAGCGGGATACCTGAGTGCCGCCGGGTTCGCATAAGAGAACCCGGGGGCTACGAAGAAGAAGAAGAAGAAGAAGAACAACTATATTAATATTTAGGGGTCCTTGGTGGTAAAGGTTTGGGAACCCCTGGCTTAGAGGATAAATGGCAGGACTCATGGATAGCTTGGATGATTGGGTTGGTTGATTTTTTAATTCTTTGCAGTAGACTGTGTTGAGCACATCTTGTTACCTCTGGTAAGCTCGGGACATTGCGGGTAGCAAACATTTGCGAAGCTGAGCATCTCTCGGGTAATTTATGTAAGAGCCTAAAAGACCTGTTGTACAGCAAATTTAGAGTTCTGCCAGAACCTTTTTTATAATTCACCCACAGTTGCTGTCTGTATATATTACTGCAGAAAGTACGAAAGAGTGTCTTTAGCTTCACTTGTACAGAATTGAAAGTTCCTTATGGTCATATTCGCTTTAGCACACAGGCTTCGAGATTTTCTTATATCCGAGTTATCACTCAAGGAGCTGGTAATAGTTTGACCCAAATACTTACTCTTGTACTTCCTCAATTACTTCGCCATTCATTTTAAACCTTATATCAGCTGGCTGATTATTTACAGCTCTTAGGATGAAATTGCATAACCTTAGTTTTTGTAACATTGAAAAGAATGTTTCTGCAAATACACTTTGCAGACTTTTAGTAGCTAATCCAGACCTTTAACAGAGAGACTTATTAACACCATATCATCAGCATAAAACTGAGTTATTTATCTTTGGTTATCTATACAACATCTCACTGTTGCCTCAAGTGAAGCAATTAATCCGTTGATATACACATTAAACAGTATAGGGAAGAGAAAGGAGCCTTGTCTCACCTGACAAGAGGAGCCAAAACACTCGGATAGTACATTGCCCCACCTAACAGTGAAAGATTGGTGGGAATACCAAAATTTCAATAAATTTAATATGTACATGGGAACCTTCCTGTCTTCTAGTTTTGCAAGTAAAATATTGTGGTTCACCCTATCATATGCCTTACTTATATCTAGGAAACAGCTATAAATAGTTGAATTACTGTCAATGTAATTAGATATTGTTTCTTTAAGTACATAGATATACAGGTCAGTTGAGTGGGACCTTTTAAAGCCAAACTGATTAGGAGATGTCCATAGGAAATCATTTAATCAGAGTAACAAGAGTTTTTCTAGTAGTTTCGGGAAGCAGGAAGTGACAGCAATAGGCAAATTTGGATGGTTTCATGAATGAAAGAGATGGTTTGTAGATTGTAAATGGTGTATATTCTTAGCTTAAGTTAAGTCAGCTACTTTGGTAGCTCTGTAAATGGCTGTATGTTAATTAGCCAACTTGAGATGACATTTTGCACAATTTTTTTCTTATAATAAAATTATAAATATAACTCATGACTTGGATAACCTGATAGGCCAGAGTGGCTTCATGTTTTCCAAATGTGATGTGATATAATGTAATCCATGTTGCTCATCTGTTTCTAAAGCTTTGTCAGCAATTATCTTTCTTTTTCTTATTTTCTTTGCCTTTAAGACCCTCATATTTAGCTTTGAGGCTGCCATAAATTC
Organism: Bathynomus jamesi; assembly: GCA_023014485.1. NCBI lineage: Eukaryota > Metazoa > Arthropoda > Malacostraca > Isopoda > Cirolanidae > Bathynomus > Bathynomus jamesi. The sequence goes on along the minus strand of JAJOZX010009660.1, from coordinate 29,740 downwards.
TTAAGGATCAAATGAACTTGTAGGATTCACTGGAATGAACAGTTGTTTTTGTAGATGGGAATATTTTTTATATTTTAACTACTAGGATCTTATTTCATAGTACCAGGGTAGGTGGAGATTCTTTAGGAGCATCATAATTGTTTTCAACATTGATGTTTCTTTCTCAAGTTAATTTTGTCACATGATGAAGCTGAAAAAAGCCATTCTATTTCAACATAATCATGCTGATATTCCTGTTAAATTTAAGTATACTCCTTGCTTAATGCATTATGCAGTAGATTATTTAAAACTTTGTATGTTGTCTGGATCTCTTGGTTGATGGGAATTCTACTTTGTAATGGAGGAGAAAAAAGTTCTCCAAAGATCCTTTAGATCATATCTCAATTCCTCTTCCTGAACTGCTAATACTGTGGCTTGAAGAGATTTGCTGGTGCTACTACAAGTCTACAAAGATATCTTTAGTCTACAAAAGAATCTGTACTGAAGTGACATGACATGACCTGACCTGACTTGAATTTGTGCTGACCTGACCTGAAATGACTTTACTTTATCTTTGGGGATGAATGTGAGGTTAAGGCATACTATAAAAGGGGGAATCATGAAGACAAATATTAGTTCAATTACATTAAAACAAAAAATTTAAAGGACAAGTAAAACAAACAATTGGTTAGGTTAACTGTATGCCCTTGACAATTGGTTAGGTTAAATTTTGATATTTTTGTTAGTTTTAACGAAAATATCATAACTTAACCTAACCAATCATCAAGGGCATACAATTGACCTAACTGGGCATTATATCCCATAGAATGAATTGTTTGTTTTATTTGTTGTTTAAATTTTTTGTTTTAGTGTAATTGAATTTGTAAATATGTTGTAGATGGCATGCTATAGTGTAAATATCTTTGTAGACTGCACGTTATAGTAGTGCCAATTTGCCTGTTTATTTTGTTTGTGATCTCTTTTACAGGAATACTTTACCAGCTCATTTGTTTCTTCTTGAGAAAACTCATCACTGTAAATTGATAACTTCATGATGAGTTGTGAAGGACAGAAATTTAAACATTTTCAAAGTTATGATCTTCCAAAATTGAACTTTAAAAAGAGTTGTAGAAGATATGATATGTAAGCTGACTGAAACCTGAAACAACTTATCCATTAGGTTTTGTGTCATTACTGTTCTTGTTTTCATGAACAACATGTATACAGTGATCCCCTGATGTGCATGAATTCAGAGATAGGATGAGGACATTTCACTACCCTTTTCTTGATCTGCATGAGCTAAGATTGAAAGATAGATCAGCACAAATTTTAAAAATTATGGTAAATACTTGACACTTTTTCATGTACGCAGTATGATACATACAATACTTATGCACACAATACAATGATACATAAATACTTATGCACACAATACAATATGATGCATACAATATGATGCATACAATATGATGCATACAATATGATGCATACAATACAATGCATACAATACTTATGCACACAATACAATATGATACTTCAGCATTTGCAGCTGGTAGCACGTCCCTTTAGCCCTGTTCAAAAATCAACTTTTTCTTATTTTCATAGGTTTCTGTACTTTCTCCCATGCTTTTTGACCTGAAAAGGACGAAAATCACAACCATTTTGACCTAGGTTGTTGGGAAGCATTGCCGCATGGAGCTTTAAGTTTTCTGCCTTGAAATCGGCCAAAAGCACCAGTTCCGGGGTCCCTTGAATCATGTTTTGCACTATAACTTTTTATCTAAACAAGATAGAGCAACAAAATAGGCACCAAATTAAAGTGTTTTTAATCCTCTTTCTAACTTATACAATTATGATAGTCTTGGAACAAGAAATGGCACATTGGTACATACAAAGATTTCAGAAATATCACAAAATTCATTTTCTCACACTCAAGGCAGACAAGGCGCCTTATTCATGACACAAATTTGAGATTAACATTTTGTCACAAGTCTAATCGATCAAGAAGTGAAAGCATTACATGATGATTAATTTCATAATGACATTTACACAGTCAGCTGTTGAGAGTTTGTTTCTTGAAGCTGTCAAAGTGGCGTCTGTTGAACTCCACAGCTTGAAGGAGATAGTCCCTTTGCTTGGCATCTATTGTTATGACATTTGCAAAGTCGCTCATCATCTTGACACCACGTTCAGCAATGTCATTCACTGCTTTCAGATTCTTAACATAGTCCAACGCTTTTCTGTAGTCCTCATTCTGTGGCCAAGATGTGACAGGTTCCAGAAGCCACTCGGATCCAATGTTCAGTGTGTCCAGCAGGAAATGTGATTCTGGGCCAATGAGATCAACCAGGGTGGTCTTAGCTGTGACTCTCTGGAATAGAGGCTTTCCTGTTCTGAAGCTGTCTGGCTTCTCAGTGGCATGTAACTGGGCAGCAATGTCGTGCTTCAATGTGTCACTCAATCTACTGCTGAACAGGGCAAATGGCACGACTTCCTGCATCAGGTACCATTTGTGGTTTTCCATCTTATTAAGTACTGCATCAGCAAGCTCTGGGTCAGTTTTCTTGTACTTCAACATGTCCTGGATTAGACTTAGATCATTCACGGGAGCATCTGCAGCAGACATTGACATCATCCATACAGGAGTGTAGAACAGCGCAAGGAAGGTGTTGAGTCTTTCCAGCTTTGATACAGTGTCTTCGTCATACTCAAGTTGATCTGCAAACATCAGCATTTTCATGGAGTACAGGTTTCTGGCCATCCATCTGGCCTGATGAATGGCGCCTGGTCGACTCCAGTGAATACCTCGAGGAGGCGTTCCTCCAAGAACAATGACTGTCAGTCGGCTCTTGGAAGCCTTTCTGCTGTTAGAATGTCTTGGAGTATTTCTTCACTGTTCTTCTTCTTTTCCTTCAGCCATTTGCTGTTGATAGCCAGCATCTTTGGGTTTTCCTTGGACAAGTCCGTCAAACATCCTTCAGATGCTCAAACCAGGGATTATCTGGCCCCTTCACCTTCCCAAACAGCTTCTCCCAAACTGCTCCTACTAGGATTTCCAGGATGTGATGTCGACAGGCCAGATAAAACACCTTTTTGTTCAGCATTTTCTCTAGCAGTTTGGCAGCTCCTCTGTGAACTCCACTGTTACTGGATGTAGTGTCAAAAACAAGGGCAGTAACATTATCCATAAGTTCCCATGTCTCCAGTAAATCCATTGAAGCCTCAGCCTGAGCTGTGCCAGAAGAATTGTCGATGACAGGTACTCCCAATAACTTTCCTTCAGTGTATGAAGGTGGACCAGACACTAGCACAGCTAAAGTCTCTGAGGTACTTCCAGGTTCACTGCCCAAGACATCTTTGAGCAACTTTCCATCCCAGTGTAAGGCAGCGTACTGTGGGTTTTTCAAAACTTGGACATGTGACTCTGGCTGATATTATACCTGGACAGCATTCTGTTGCAACGTGTTGTTGAGGTTGAGATGACTAAGTTATCCAGATCAGCCCCTCCAGCTTTCAAGGTGGCAGAAACCATGGCAGTAACTTGATTGTCTGATAAACCAAGACGATCAGCTGTATTGCAGATGACATCACATTCCATGACCTTCCTTGGAAACGTCAAAGTCACACTAGTCACAGTGTCTTGATGGTGAGAACATCCAGGACGAGGCTGATGGTAATCCATGTCCTCTGTGTTAGCGTCGTTGTCAGTTGAGTCACCCCAGGTAATGTCATCCACATGAACAACTGCCTCTTGCTCTGCTGCAGCTGTAAAATAGTACAACATGTTAAGACAGCAATGGAGTAAAACTTAAAACTTTTTGTAACGTTCAAAGTAATTAGTTTTACCTTGTTCTTGTCTCTGCTGCAGTCTTTCATTCCTCGCTGCTTGCTGCAGGGATCTTGTCTCAAAAATCTTGTCATGACCAGACATATGACCTTTCCTCTCAGTCTTTTGGTCTTCGTAGAACCTGATATCCTCATCTTTCTTCTCTCTGGATAACAGTCTGTTGTTCTGTATTTCCTGGATTGCATCTGGAGCTCCTACATCGAACAGGCTGTCTAATTCCAGCACAAATGCTCCTCTTTTTCCTCCAGGGTTACTTGCTCTTCCTTTGCTTTTCACCAGAGCACGATGTTTCTCATGTAGTTTCATGAAGAGCTTCATTGCGTTGTACTTGGTCATTGTCTTGATCCTAGCCATCTGCCAGAATGGGATGATAGATTCAACTGTTTCATATGCAAGGTCTTGAACCATGGGCCTCCCTGCATTTTCCGGTAAATTCTGAAGATTAAGGAAATACTGGAACGCCTGTCTGTTGGTGGGAAGCTGGGAACCACTGATAAAAGCTGAAGGGTATCCAACCAGGAAAGTTTCAGTGAGAGATCTGGTAGATGGCCCAGTTGACACCTGCCTGTGGACAGTACGTGGAGGTTCTGAGATATCAACTGTGTGCCCACGGAGCTCCCTCAGCTCCTTGCTTAATGCCATTGTGAAGTTGTAACTTGTAGATGGTTTTTTAGATTCTGATTGAGTTTGTTGTTTCCTGAAAAATGATAGATAATTATTATTATTATTAATTATTATTTATTATTTATTTATTATTATTATTATTATTATTTATTAATTTTATGCTCTTTCATTTGATACCTAATTTGTTGCTCTATCTTGTTTAGATCAAAAGTTAAAGTGCAAAACATAATTCAAGGGACCCCGAAATTGGCGCTTTGGCCGATTTCAAGGCAGAAAATTTAAAGCTCCATGCGGCAATGCTTCCCAACATCCTAGGTCAAAATAGTTGTGATTTTCGGCTTTTTCAGGTCAAAAAGCATGGGAAAATGTACAGAAACCTATGAAAATAAGAAAAAGTTGATTTTTGAACAGGCCTAACGTCCCTTGTATGACTGGCTAGCTTATATCGAGTTGTCTTTCTTGCACTCCTGGATTATTGCATTATTTTTATAGTGATGTTTTCAAAATTTGTTTTTTTTTTACAAGTTTTTACTATTTATACTTGTTATACATTATTTTACATACATTATTATTTATATACATTTATTGTACACTAATTTAAGAGCTTTTATTCAGGTAAAAATTATACGTGATTTTTTTAAACTTTTATCCCCCTAACCCCATTTACATTATGGGGAGATAGTTCTGACCTGCATGATTTTGCACTGCATGAGTGCTTTCAGGAATTGTTCTGACCTGCATGATTTTGCACTGCATGAGTGCTTTCAGGAATTGAACTCTCATGCAGGTTGGGGGATCACTCTATATAGTGAACTAAATTAAATGAAATCTGAAAGAAATCTATAATTATGTTATGTTAGAAATAAAAACAGTAGATTTGCAGACTATTGATCCACTCATAAGTGAAAATGATAAACAAATTTTTATGATGATTTACAAATGATGAAAGTTTTAAATAAATTCTTCTCTTCTGTGTTTACTAACAAAAATATGAATAACATTCACATTCCCATAATCATATTCAATGATGTTTATTTAAAGCTTCACAGTTTTACCATTAGTAAATGTGAAGTACTCCTGGCCATAGGTAAAATGAATCCAAATAAAATGCCAGGTCCAGATAAGCTCTACCCTAGAAATGAAGTGCACAGTAGTCTCTTCTCTGACATAGGTTCTATATATAGTATTTAATAATAATAAATCTTTACAGAAGAGAAGTTCTGTTCATTTTGTAAACATTATGCCAATATTTAGAAAATGGGACAAATCACTTCTCAGAAATTATAGTCTCATGAGTCTGACTTCAGTAGTTGGTAAACTTATGGGGATGATTGTTCGGAACAAAATAGTTAATCATTTAGAAATTAATAATTTAATTAAAAATTCTCAGCATGAATTTTGAGATTTTTGACATAATCATTCTTGTTTAGCCAATTTGCTTGACTTTTTTAATGATATTGTAAATACAGTTGGCCCTCACTGTTCACAGGGGTTATGTTGTTGGATTTTGTCATGCATGGCAAATCTATAATGTGCAAACTTAAGGCTTATAAGGAAAATAGGGTTAGGTACTTCAAAAAAAAATTTACCCTTTATATGTACAAGTTTGTGCATTGTTTTTGTGGTACTGGATAAACTTTACTGAAAAAGAATGGGTTATTACAAACACAGATGATGATGATAAAGATGAGTTGATGGTGATGAGATGTTGGAGGGTTTTGAGGGGGTTATTTATTGATGATTCTGGTTGAGGATCATAAAAGTCATCTTTGCTTGCTGCACCCAGCAAATAGTTGAGTGCCTGAGTTGTGATCTGCAAGGGATTGCCACAGTAAATTGACCATGAATAAGCAAATCTTTGAAAAAAAAAATCTGTGAATGGCAAGGGTCTACTCTATATATAATGAGAGTAAAACAGTAGATGTTATGTATTTCGATTTTCATAAGGCATTTGATAAAGCACCCACAGGAGATTATTAAACTTCAGTCTCGCAGAATTGATGGTAATGTTCTTGAATGGATTAAAAATTGGCATAGTGGACATAAACAAAGAATGGTCATTAATGGCAAAACATCTAACTGAAGAAGTGTAACTAGCAGTGTGCCTCAGGGATCAGTTCTGGGACCAGTTCTTTGTATTTATATGAATGACATTGACATAGGAATTAACAGTATAATTTCAAAATTTGTACATGATACCAAACCAGGGGGATGAACAAAATCAGCAGCAGAATGTTTGCAGATTCAAGAAGCTATTAATAAGTTACTTGACTGGGCAGAAATCTGGCAAATGAACTTTAATATAAATATATGTAAAATATTACATATTGGTAGAAATATAATGTTAAAGAAAAGTATTCTATGCATGACAGGACACAAACAAGTGTTGTGGAAGAGAAAGATTTAAGTACTGTATTATTGTTGTTGAAATGTTTAAACCAAGTAAGCAATGTATTGAGTGGTTAGAAAAGCAAATAGAATCTTAGGATTTATTGGCATATTATTTGAATTTAAGTCAGAGAAAACAATGCTTTAACATTAGTTTTGCTTCCACCCAAATTGTTTGTTCTGAGGAAGGTCAAGCTTGTTGCTCCACCTTAGACCTATAGCTTAAATGTGGAATCTGAACCATGACCCACCATGAGCAGTCAGAAATTACAAAGTCCTTGCCAGGACCTCCCATGTAGCCCAGTATCTTAAACACTATGCTGCCTAGGGTACCAATTTATCTACCAACCTATTTTATCATCATTTGGAAGGATGAATAACTGGGTTAGCTGCATGGCCCCTGCCATCACCAGGAATTGAACCCAGGCCCGATGGATTTGTAGTCACTGATGATGATAACCACTACACCACTAATGCACCCACTACATTATATAATTCCTTAGTACACCACCACGTGGAATACTGTGTTCAGTTCTAGTTCCCCTAGTTATGAAAAGACATAGATAGAATGGAGAGTGTGTAGCAACTAGCTACAAAAGATGATTTCCATTCTTAGAAACAAATTATACATTGCCCATTTAGAAATGTTCAGCTTATTCTCATTCGTAAAAAGGTGAATTCAAGGAGATTTAATCCAGGTTTTTAAAATGATTAAAAGTTATGACACTGTCAATGCCAAAATATTTCAACTTCAGAAATGCAGATAGAACTTGTGTTAATGATCTGAAATTAATGAGTAAGCAGTTTAATTCTAATGAAGCTAAGCATTTCTTAAATCATATACAGTAGATCCTCGTTATCCTTGTTGGGACCAAGAATTACTGTGAAATATTGTTTTCACAGTATATCATTCTATGTATTACAATGAGAAAAATGGGGTACGTAAGTGTGAAAGTGTTTTGACCATATAATATAAAAAAAATGGGAGTAATTTAGGGTACTGTGAATAAAGTGAAATATCAGACCATGAAATAAAGAGAGGTCTACTGTAGTTAATTTGTGGAATGGATTACTAGTCAGTATAATTTAAAGTAATTCAGGTGAGCCCTTCAGAAAGAGACTAGATGTTTGTATTGCCTTAAACCCCCAGTAAGAAGCATTTGCTAACACATTAAAGTATTGTCATAATTTCAGTTGGATTCTCTCCTATTTGCTTCAAAATTTTCACTTTATCTTTAAATTTCTTTCCCTCCTTTCAACCTCTTTTCTCTGCTTTGCCTTAAAATGTTCACTTGTCTTTAAATTTTCTTCTATCTTTTAACCTTCGAGGCATGCCATGTTAAGTGTACACACCTTATGTCAGGTCATCTCACTGATTTTAATGATTTTTGGTTTGGTAGTTGGGCATGATGAATAATGAAGCATGACCAAATTTTAACCACTTGGGTCAAATAGTTTGGGACTAATGACCCCCTCAAATTTGGGGTCAGCAGCATAACCTCATGATTTTGAAAGGTCATAACTCAGGATCTAATGGATGGATTTTAATGATTTTGGTGTCAAAATGCTCAGAAAAGACAGCAGAATAACTTTAATTTTATGCACAGAGTGTGTACATTGTTAAAAAAAGTTGCATTTATATTTCACCTTTGACCTTGACCTCAGGTCAGAGTTCAAAATTCAAGGTCATGAAAATTAGCATAGTAAAGACCTTTAGATGAAGCATATTCAAGCAAAAAATTGGCGTGGGATCTCCATGGGTTTGCTTTCCACAAGCATTTGAAATTGTGCATGTTGAAAATTTTGAGCATTTTATTTAAGATAACTTCACAAATAGTTAATATATATGTATGTATAAATGTGTGTATATAGCTACATTCATGGTTTGATAAATAAACTGTATGTATTAAGATTTTTGCAAATATTAAGGTATTTGCTGCTCTAAAAGAACAATAATTTTCATCACAGTAACTATATACTGTAATTTGTATATTTAATCATGTTAAATTTGTGTGTGTTCAGGTTTTGACTAGATGTTGAACAAATGTCATCAAAATATTGTTGTGATCCATTCAATTCCCACAATAAATTAAAATCTTCTGATCTTTGGCCTGCTTCACAATCACTGATAGAAAAATTTCCAAATCATTTGAAGCCAGGCCAGAAGTTATGTTCATCATGCAGAAAAAATTTTCCTTACCTATTTTACAAGTTCAAAATATAGCAGAACCAGAAATATTATTATCAAGCTCGTCTGATACTACTATGGAAACCATGTCATCAGATGATTTTTTTGTTGACAAGGCGGCTGAATTGTCAGCAATGAATGAGACAATCACCATGATTGGGGAAAGTCTGATTGTCAAGCGCAAGATTTAAAGAAATGAAGCATACCTCCCAACAAAAATGGCCAAAATACAAAGTTCAGTAAGAAGACACTTAGATATGGTAGATGAAATTCCTCAAGAGCCAGGTCCATCAAATGTAGACAAACTGTCTGAGCCAGAAGTAGTTGTCCAAACATTGAAAGATAAATATCAAAACTCAGATAAACATGACCAAATTATGATTCTAACTGTTTTTGTACCATCAATGAGTGTAAGAAAACTAATTCAAGAATTTAACTGTTCACAAAGAATGGCTGTTCAGGTTCAGCAGCTTGCAAAAGAAAAGGGAGTATTGTCATCACTGAATCCAAAGATGGGGAAGGAATTGCCACTGGAAGTAACTAACACTGTTAGAGTTTTTTAGAAATGATGAAATAAGTAGACAAATGGCAGGCAAGAAAGACTGCATAACAATAAAAGAAAATGGTGAATGAAAAAAAATATCAAAAGAGGTTAGTTTTATGTAATCTAAAAGAAGCATATCAACGATTTAAGTTTGTTTCCAGCTCTCTCTATAGGATTTTAGAAATTTGCGATGCTATGCCCCAAAGAATGTGCTTTGGCAGGAGCAAGTGGGATGCATAGTGTGTACGTCTGCACAATTCATCAGAATGTCAAGTTAATGATGACAGGTTCTAGAATGGCAGAAATTACCAGCAAGAAAGAAACTCCGTTGAGTAGTTACCACTGCGCTTTAGCCAAAATTATTTGACAAAAGTCAACCTTCTTGCTATTTAGGAGAGTGTGATCAATGCCCTCAACCTGATTTGCTAAAGGAAACTCTTCTTACATGTTACAAAGAAAAAGGTATTGATGAAATCCAGTACAACAGTGGACAACAACAGATCGATCTCAGCTGGACTGTTATTCAAAATTTAGAAGATTTCCTAGATACCTTTATTTCTCAACTAACTCGACTAAGGCATCATGATTTCATTGCCAAACAACAAGCCAAGTATTTAGAAAAAAGAAAAACTGAACTGGATGAAGGCAATTTTTTGGTGATTGGGGACTTTTCCAAAAACTATTCCTTTGTAGTCCAAGATTGTGCTCAAGGATTTCACTGGAATAATTGCCAAGCGACTCTTCATCCATGGGTTTATTATTACAAAGAGCAAGAAAAAGTAAATCACAGCTCTCTAACTATTATCTCAGAGTGTAACACACGATACTGTTGCAGTGCATCTATTCATAAAAGTTTTAATAGATCATCTTAAGTCAAATTTTCAGCTACTAAACAGAATTATCTATTTTACTGATGGATGCGCAGGTCAACACAAAAACTGCAAAAACTTTTTAAATTTATGCTGCCACCATGAAGAATTTGGAGTTAAGGCTGAGTGGCATTTTTTTGCTACCAGCCATGGCAAGGGACCATCGGATAGTGTCGGAGGAAGCATCAAAAGAAAGTATTTGTAGGCCATATGAAAATCAAATTCTGTCCCCCAAAAGATCTTTTTGATTTCTGTTCCTTAAAATTGACTCAAATGTCTTTTAGCTTTGTAACACAAGAACAATACTCAAGTGAGAGAATTTTTAGATCCAATTTTATCAAAAGCGAGAACTATACCAGGAACTAAAAAATTACATTCATTCATACCACTGACAAAAAATTGTTTAGAAGTACAAATGTACAGCGCCTCAGTTGAAAGGAATTTGCTTCCCCCCAACAAGCCACTCAATTAATTGAAAAAGTTACAGGATATGTAACCGTGGAGTATGATAACCACTGGTGGATTGGGTGTGATGGAAACATATCCTGGTGAGGGTGAAGTGAAAGTAAACTTCCTTCACCCTTGTGGCCCAAACAAGTCATTTACTTATCCTGAAACTCCTGATATACTTATATGGTCATTCCAGCTCATTGGTACAGGGGTGGTCGGGTGACCATCTCCATTTTCTTCAAATTTTCAGGGTTGATTCATACACCATTCAATAGCTTAAATCTAAAATTTTAGCTTCCTCAGTCAAAAACTTTTAATTTTATGGTCGCTTAAATGGCCCCCACCTTCGACAAAAAATGCCCATGTTGGGCTTGATTGGCCAACACCTTCATTTTGAGAGGCCTTGAAAAGTGTCTTCTAATAGGAGTAGAAGCTTCAAATTTGTCATGCCAATACAACTTCTGGTGGGCTTTTCAATTTTGCAAGCAAAAAGGCTGTGGAACAAATAGTTTCTAAGTTACAAGGGCTTAAATATGGCTCCATTTTGAAGCTTGCATCAATTCCTCCCACTTTTACGACTCTACCATTTTCAAAAGTTTTAGTTCTACATCAATCACAGCTGTTTTAATACTCCTAATAGTCTCTATGGGTTGTAAATTTATGAGTGAAATAAAAAAATAACCAAAAAAGGATTTATTTCTATTTTTAAAAATTTCCAAAAGTTGATATTTTCACAAAATTTGCAAAATTAACATCAACTTTGGGGCTTAATATAAAGGTGTCCGAAATTAGTCAGGGAGTTGATACTTCTAGTAAAGAAAGATACATATGTGTAAAAAACATATATTAAGGAATAGATCTCAACTCAACTCCTTCATATAGTTTTGGTGATTCAAAGAAAAGTGCTTTTTGTGAAAAATCTCAAATTTTTAAATTTCTATTTATGACATTGAATTGTAATTTTACTTCCATTTTATTACTTATTAAGTTGATTTACAATTGTAATAATATAAATAAGTCTAAAACATACAAGAAATTTAATATGTCTGTCAAAACAACCAGCGACTCGAAGGGCTCTGGGTAGCTCATTTCGCTTTGTATATTCTTATAAATGTAAAACATGATGGTTAATCATTAATGTCCAGGCCTATTTTATAGATCATGATCTTTTATTTTCAGAAAATTTAACTAGAGCAATTAACTTAATTTTACTGCCTGTAATAATGGCTTATTCTAATCAAGAATCAAAGTGCAGCTTTGGTATGTACTTGGATGATCCATGTCATGAACACAGACTCACCAGGAAGGTGGGTATGTATACCTTACATGAGCTGACAGATGAAACAAGGAAACTGCTATTGTGGAGAACAAAAGCAACTGTAATCAACCCAAATAGTGCTACTGTATGCTACCACCATGAAAAAATGTTTGGAATGCATTACCAACAAATGCAACGTAGCTGCCAAGATCCATGGAGAAATCATCGAAAGAAGATAACAAGTAAGTAAATATAGGTACTAATATATTTATATTTCATAAAGAAGTTTATATTGTAAATTGTAACCTAAATTAGCTATTTAATTTTAATAGGGTAGGCTATATACTGTGCTACTGAATGCATATGTTTTGAATATTTTATACGAATAGCCTATAACCAAATGTTGAGGTTTTAAAATTATTTTCCAATGTGTTTAGAGTTTACATTACCCTACTTTATTTGCAGAATCACTACAAATTATTGACAAAGACATAGCAACTAGACTGAATCTGATACCAGGACAGAAACTTTGCTCAACATGCTTCTCTAGAGCCAAGACGATTGAAGATGAAAAAGACTCAGGTAGTGATGAATATGTTCCAGAAGAAAAGTTAAGGAGACATTTGACGAAACGTTAGGTTCACTAGAATGCTCACCCATTAAGTATGTAAGAGCAAGAGATCGAAAGTTTTACGCAAAAGGAAACTAAAGCAAATTGAAACATCAACAAAATCAAAGCTGTCAAAAGTACTTCATATGAAGCCTAGCATTTTGGATGAGGAAGCGGAGAAACCTATAGAGAGTGAGGAAGAAAAGTGTTATCAGCATATGATAGAGGAACTGAAAGAAAAGTGTAAAACTAGTACCAGACAAGAAAAGATACAAATTCTAACACTCCTTCCAATTGGTAAAACCTGGTCCAGAGAAAGAATTATGAAAGAATTTGAAGTGTCAGCCAGAATGGTTAATGCTGTGAGGGCCTTAAAGAGAAAAGAAGGTATCCTTCCTATAATGAGAAATAAAAAGAGTAGCAAGGGTATAAGCGATGAAATAAAGGAAAGAGTGATAGAATTTTTCCAAAACAATGAATATACTAGAGAATGCCCTGGTAAAAAAGACTACAAATCAATAAAAACACCACAAGGGAAGGTTCACAAGCAGAAAATACTGTTGTTGACAAATATCAGAGAATTATATACGCTTTACAAAAATAAATATCCAAACGACAAAATCTCCAAATCAAAGTTTTTTGAACTGAGACCAAAATGGTGTATGGGTGTGGGGAGTAAAGGATCACACAATGTATGCATTTGTGAAATACACCAGAACTTTAAACTTTTATGTGAATCACTCCCCGTCAAAGTAGAATTAAGAGTTACTAGGGAAAATAGTCTGCAACACTGAAACCAGAAACTGCATGATTAATAACTGCAAAACATGTCCTGGTTTAAATGAATTACGGGATTGGCTTCTTACCATTTTTGAAAACAATGATTATGACATGGATGATGAGGTTTCCTTTAAGCAGTGGCTTCATACAGACCATACCCAACTGGTCACAATGACAAAAAGTGTTTCGAATGTAGTAGAAGACATGTGAAAGTGCAAAAAAGTTGAAAGTACACCATTTCATAGCAAAAGCCCAATCAAAATATTTGTCCGACTGTAAAGAAAACCTCAATGATTCTACAGCATTAGTGCTTGTTGACTTCTCTGAAAACTATAGTTTTATAATTCAGGATGCCGTACAAGGGCATCACTGGGACAATACCCAGGCTACCTTGCATCCGGTAGTCTGCTATCAAAAAGTTGATGGTGAACTAAAAGTTACAAATTTTTGTGTAATATCAGATTCACTTACACACAACACAACTGCAGTTCATTCTTTTTTATGTGAAGCCTTGAAATTACTTAAAAGTCAGAATCCTAAACTAAAACATATTTGTTACTTTAGCGATGGCGCAGCAAGTCAATATAAAAACTATAAAAACATCATTAATTCAGTGTTACATGAAAAAGATTTCCAACTAACATGTGAATGGAACTTTTTTGCCACCTCTCACGGAAAGAGCCCCTGTGATGGTGTTGGTGGCACCGTCAAAAGGTTAGTTGCCCGGGCAAGTCTACAAGCAACAAGTAAAGGTCACATCACCAATCCAAAAGAGATGTTCGATTGGTGCAAATCTAATATTAATGGTATACAATTTCTGTACATTGATTCAGCTAAAATTGAGGAAAATGCTAATTTATTTGAGTTAGAAAAAAGGTATTCCTTAATTAAGACAATCCCAGGAACCCGTTCATATCACTGCTTTAGACCTTCATCAACAGGCATTAAACTGTACAAAATTTCTAGTGATGAAAATTTCTTTAACGTACAACTTTCCTTCCTCAATGCTACACAAGAAAATGTGGCTTACCAATATAAACCTGGTACATATGTGGCCTGTTTCTATGAAGGTGACTGGTTTGTTGGAAACATAGTTGAAGTGTGTGATACTGAGAAGGATCTATTAGTAAATTTCATGAAAAAGAATCCTTTTAAATGGCCTGAACAAGAGGACGTTTGCTGGATTCCATTCCAACATGTTTTGTGTTCAATTGAACCACCTACAGTTGCTGGGAAAATGGGGAGACAGTACAAGTTATCAAATGATTGTTTATCTAAAATTGAGGAGTATTTTAAAAAAAGCCTAAGTAACTACAGACCTGTATCAAGCTGAATAATAAATTGCCAATTTATGGCTGTGAGGCCATGGAGTGTTGAAGACAATCAGACTTAAAGCCTGAGTACAATAATAAATTCCTGAGTCAGTGTCTAAACATAAGAGTTATTAGCTATATATAAGTTTACATACAATTTACATAAAACAACACACATTAAAAAAAGAATATGAACTTATAGCCAATAATTCACATGCTTAAAAACTCAGGAATTCATTATTGTATATAGCTAAGTACTGTACACTTGTATTAAGGGAAGTAATACAACAAAGCTACTTAAATTTAAGGTTTTGTACTGAAAATGGTGGTTACTGCTAGTTTATCTGTACTAACTGCATAATTTAAATTACTAGGAAGTGCTTAAAGAGCAGTAGAACACGGTTCTACATGATTTACTTAGGTAGATCCAAGTATTGAGCCTACAAGCTGGTCCATCTGTTGTGTTAACTGCAAATGTAGTAATAATCTAGGTATATATTATGTCTTTTTTATGAGTAAAACTTATTTAGATAATTTAACATTTGTGAATTAACTTACCAAGTAATAAAATGGAAGTAAAATTACAATTCAATGTTGTAAAAAGAAATTTAAACATTTCAAAATTTTGAAAAAATTCAGAATTTTTCACAAAAAGTACTTTTCTTTGAATAGCCAAAACTATATGAAGGAGTTGAGTTGAGATCTATTCCTTAATATATGTTTTTGTACACATATGTATCTTTCTTTACTAGAAGTATCAACTCCCTGACTAATTTCGGACACCTTTATATTAAGCCCCAAAGTTGATGTTAATTTTGCAAATTTTGTGAAAATATCAACTTTTGGAAATTTTTAAAAATAAAAATAAATCCTTTTTTGGTTATTTTTTTATTTCACTCATAAATTTACAACCCATAGAGACTATTAGGAGTATTAAAACAGCTGTGATTGATGTAGAACTAAAACTTTTGAAAATGGTAGAGTCGTAAAAGTGGGAGGAATTGATGCAAGCTTCAAAATGGAGCCATGTTTAAGCCCTTGTAACTCAGAAACTCTTTGTTCCACAGCCTTTTAGCTTACAAAATTGAAAAGCCCACCAGAAGTTGTATTGGCATGACAAATTTGAAGCTTCTACTCCTATTAGAAGACACTTTTCAAGGCCTCTCAAAATGAAGGTTGGCCATCAAGCCCAACATGGGCATTTTTTGTCGAAGGTGGGGGCCATTTAAGCGACCATAAAATTAAAAGTTTTTGACTGAGGAAGCTAAAATTTTAGATTTAAGCTATTGAATGGTGTATGAATCAACCCTGAAAATCTGAAGAAAATCGGAGATGGTCACCTGACCAACTTTCTGAAATCTGTACCAGTTGAGCTTGAATGACTCATTGGCAGAAACAAGCATAGGCATCAGGCACGCGCTTGTGGAGAAAATAAATTTTCTAACCTCTAAGCTACTAGGATTCTAACCCAGGACCATTTATTCACAGTCACAGGCTCTAACGACTAGAGGGTTAGAGGGATTTTGCTATTTAATAATAATTTAATATTAGGAAGCTGTACAATTTAAGATAGACTAATACTTAGAACTGTATTCATAAGTGTAATTATTAAAATATAGTTAGTCACAGTATATAGGCATACATGTGAATAAGCAATTTAAATAGCAATACGGTACTCACATTTTCCATGCAGTTGTAAGTTTTTGATTATATGTTTTTGACAATAAGTTTGTATCCAGTTTCTTGATTACTTTTTAAGATGACGCTTTTTCAGGATCATATTGGCTTCATTGGTTTCCTTTTTTGTGATTGTATATGTTCTTCCAGTAGCTGTCATTGGGTTTATGATTGTGAGGATGTTGGACAAATCTACTATAAGAGTCATTCCAGCTCAACTGGTACAGATTTCAGAAAGTTGGTCAGGTGACCATCTCCGATTTTCTTAAAATTTTCAGGGTTGATTCATACACCATTCAATAGCTTAAATCTAAAATTTTAGCTTCCTCAGTCAAAACTTTTAATTTTATGGTCGCTTAAATGGCCCCCACCTTCGACAAAAAATGCCCATGTTGGGCTTGATCGGCCAATGCCTTCATTTTGAGAGGCCTTGAAAAGTGTCTTCTAATAGGAGTAGAAGCTTCAAATTTGTCATGCCAATACAACTTCTGGTGGGCTTTTCAATTTTGCAAGCTAAAAGGCTGTGGAACAAAGTTTCTGAGTTACAAGGGCTTACATGGCTCCATTTTGAAGCTTGCATCAATTCCTCCCACTTTTACGACTCTACATTTTCAAAAGTTTTAGTTCTACATCAATCACAGCTGTTTTAATACTCCTAATAGTCTCTATGGGTTGTAAATTTATGAGTGAAATAAAAAAATAACCAAAAAAGGATTTATTTTATTTTTAAAAATTTCCAAAAGTTGATATTTTCACAAAATTTGCAAAATTAACATCAACTTTGGGGCTTAATATAAAGGTGTCCGAAATTAGTCAGGGAGTTGATACTTCTAGTAAAGAAAGATACATATGTGTACAAAAATATATTAAGGAATAGATCTCAACTCAACTCCTTCATATAGTTTTGGCTATTCAAAGAAAAGTACTTTTTGTGAAAAATTCTGAATTTTTTCAAAATTTTGAAATGTTTAAATTTCTTTTTACAACATTGAATTGTAATTTTACTTCCATTTTATTACTTGGTAAGTTAATTCACAAATGTTAAATTATCTAAATAAGTTTTACTCATAAAAAAGACAATATATACCTAGATTATTACTACATTTGCAGTTAACACAACAGATGGACCAGCTTGTAGGCTCAATACTTGGATCTACCTAAGTAAATCATGTAGAACCGTGTTCTACTGCTCTTTAAGCACTTCCTAGTAATTTAAATTATGCAGTTAGTACAGATAAACTAGCAGTAACCACCATTTTCAGTACAAAACCTTAAATTTAAGTAGCTTTGTTGTATTACTTCCCTTAATACAAGTGTACAGTACTTAGCTATATACAATAATGAATTCCTGAGTTTTTAAGCATGTGAATTATTGGCTATAAGTTCATATTCTTTTTTTAATATGTGTTGTTTTATGTAAATTTATGTAAACTTATATATAGCTAATAACTCTTATGTTTAGACACTGACTCAGGAATTTATTATTGTACTCAGGCTTTAAGTCTGATTGTCTTCAACACTCCATGGCCTCACAGCCATAAATTGGCAATTTATTATTCAGCTTGATACAGGTCTGTAGTTACTTAGGCTTTTTTTAAAATACTCCTCAATTTTAGATAAACAATCATTTGATAACTTGTACTGTCTCCCCATTTTCCCAGCAACTGTAGGTGGTTCAATTGAACACAAAACATGTTGGAATGGAATCCAGCAAATGTCCTCTTGTTCAGGCCATTTAAAAGGATTCTTTTTCATGAAATTTACTAATAGATCCTTCTCAGTATCACACACTTCAACTATGTTTCCAACAAACCAGTCACCTTCATAGAAACAGGCCACATATGTACCAGGTTTATATTGGTAAGCCACATTTTCTTGTGTAGCATTGAGGAAGGAAAGTTGTACGTTAAAGAAATTTTCATCACTAGAAATTTTGTACAGTTTAATGCCTGTTGATGAAGGTCTAAAGCAGTGATATGAACGGGTTCCTGGGATTGTCTTAATTAAGGAATACCTTTTTTCTAACTCAAATAAATTAGCATTTTCCTCAATTTTAGCTGAATCAATGTACAGAAATTGTATACCATTAATATTAGATTTGCACCAATCGAACATCTCTTTTGGATTGGTGATGTGACCTTTACTTGTTGCTTGTAGACTTGCCCGGGCAACTAACCTTTTGACGGTGCCACCAACACCATCACAGGGGCTCTTTCCGTGAGAGGTGGCAAAAAGTTCCATTCACATGTTAGTTGGAAATCTTTTTCATGTAACACTGAATTAATGATGTTTTTATAGTTTTTATATTGACTTGCTGCGCCATCGCTAAAGTAACAAATATGTTTTAGTTTAGGATTCTGACTTTTAAGTAATTTCAAGGCTTCACATAAAAAAGAATGAACTGCAGTTGTGTTGTGTGTAAGTGAATCTGATATTACACAAAAATTTGTAACTTTTAGTTCACCATCAACTTTTTGATAGCAGACTACCGGATGCAAGGTAGCCTGGGTATTGTCCCAGTGATGCCCTTGTACGGCATCCTGAATTATAAAACTATAGTTTTCAGAGAAGTCAACAAGCACTAATGCTGTAGAATCATTGAGGTTTTCTTTACAGTCGGACAAATATTTTGATTGGGCTTTTGCTATGAAATGGTGTACTTTCAACTTTTTTGCACTTTCACATATGTCTTCTACTACATTCGAAACACTTTTTGTCATTGTGACCAGTTGGGTATGGTCTGTATGAAGCCACTGCTTAAAGGAAACCTCATCATCCATGTCATAATCATTGTTTTCAAAAATGGTAAGAAGCCAATCCCGTAATTCATTTAAACCAGGACATGTTTTGCAGTTATTAATCATGCAGTTTCTGGTTTCAGTGTTGCAGACTATTTTCCCTAGTAACTCTTAATTCTACTTTGACGGGGAGTGATTCACATAAAAGTTTAAAGTTCTGGTGTATTTCACAAATGCATACATTGTGTGATCCTTTACTCCCCACACCCATACACCATTTTGGTCTCAGTTCAAAAAACTTTGATTTGGAGATTTTGTCATTTGGATATTTATTTTTGTAAAGCGTATATAATTCTCTGATATTTGTCAACAACAGTATTTTCTGCTTGTGAACCTTCCCTTGTGGTGTTTTTATTGATTTGTAGTCTTTTTTACCAGGGCATTCTCTAGTATATTCATTGTTTTGGAAAAATTCTATCACTCTTTCCTTTATTTCATCGCTTATACCCTTGCTACTCTTTTTATTTCTCATTATAGGAAGGATACCTTCTTTTCTCTTTAAGGCCCTCACAGCATTAACCATTCTGGCTGACACTTCAAATTCTTTCATAATTCTTTCTCTGGACCAGGTTTTACCAATTGGAAGGAGTGTTAGAATTTGTATCTTTTCTTGTCTGGTACTAGTTTTACACTTTTCTTTCAGTTCCTCTATCATATGCTGATAACACTTTTCTTCCTCACTCTCTATAGGTTTCTCCGCTTCCTCATCCAAAATGCTAGGCTTCATATGAAGTACTTTTGACAGCTTTGATTTTGTTGATGTTTCAATTTGCTTTAGTTTCCTTTTCGCGTAAAACTTTCGATCTCTTGCTCTTACATACTTAATGGGTGAGCATTCTAGTGAACCTAACGTTTCGTCAAATGTCTCCTTAACTATTTCTTCTGGAACATATTCATCACTACCTGAGTCTTTTTCATCTTCAATCGTCTTGGCTCTAGAGAAGCATGTTGAGCAAAGTTTCTGTCCTGGTATCAGATTCAGTCTAGTTGCTATGTCTTTGTCAATAATTTGTAGTGATTCTGCAAATAAAGTAGGGTAATGTAAACTCTAAACACATTGGAAAATAATTTTAAAACCTCAACATTTGGTTATAGGCTATTCGTATAAAATATTCAAAACATATGCATTCAGTAGCACAGTATATAGCCTACCCTATTAAAATTAAATAGCTAATTTAGGTTACAATTTACAATATAAACTTCTTTATGAAATATAAATATATTAGTACCTATATTTACTTACTTGTTATCTTCTTTCGATGATTTCTCCATGGATCTTGGCAGCTACGTTGCATTTGTTGGTAATGCATTCCAAACATTTTTTCATGGTGGTAGCATACAGTAGCACTATTTGGGTTGATTACAGTTGCTTTTGTTCTCCACAATAGCAGTTTCCTTGTTTCATCTGTCAGCTCATGTAAGGTATACATACCCACCTTCCTGGTGAGTCTGTGTTCATGACATGGATCATCCAAGTACATACCAAAGCTGCACTTTGATTCTTGATTAGAATAAGCCATTATTACAGGCAGTAAAATTAAGTTAATTGCTCTAGTTAAATTTTCTGAAAATAAAAGATCATGATCTATAAAATAGGCCTGGACATTAATGATTAACCATCATGTTTTACATTTATAAGAATATACAAAGCGAAATGAGCTACCCAGAGCCCTTCGAGTCGCTGGTTGTTTTGACAGACATATTAAATTTCTTGTATGTTTTAGACTTATTTACATATTACAATTGTAAATCAACTTAATAAGTAATAAAATGGAAGTAAAATTACAATTCAATGTCATAAATAGAAATTTAAAAATTTACAAATTTTGCAAAAATTTGAGATTTTTCACAAAAAGCACTTTTCTTTGAATCACCAAAACTATATGAAGGAGTTGAGTTGAGATCTATTCCTTAATATATGTTTTTTTACACATATGTATCTTTCTTTACTAGAAGTATCAACTCCCTGACTAATTTCGGACACCTTTATATTAAGCCCCAAAGTTGATGTTAATTTTGCAAATTTTGTGAAAATATCAACTTTTGGAAATTTTTAAAAATAGAAATAAATCCTTTTTTGGTTATTTTTTTATTTCACTCATAAATTTACAACCCATAGAGACTATTAGGAGTATTAAAACAGCTGTGATTGATGTAGAACTAAAACTTTTGAAAATGGTAGAGTCGTAAAAGTGGGAGGAATTGATGCAAGCTTCAAAATGGAGCCATATTTAAGCCCTTGTAACTTAGAAACTATTTGTTCCACAGCCTTTTTGCTTGCAAAATTGAAAAGCCCACCAGAAGTTGTATTGGCATGACAAATTTGAAGCTTCTACTCCTATTAGAAGACACTTTTCAAGGCCTCTCAAAATGAAGGGTTGGCCATCAAGCCCAACATGGGCATTTTTTGTTGAAGGTGGGGGCCATTTAAGCGACCATAAAATTAAAAGTTTTTGACTGAGGAAGCTAAAATTTTAGATTTAAGCTATTGAATGGTGTATGAATCAACCCTGAAAATTTGAAGAAAATTGGAGATGGTCACCCAACCACCCTTGTACCAATTGAGCTGGAATGACCCATATAGTAGAATATATAAGATCTCAAAACTAATATGGAATGAAAAAAAAACCTGTTTTGGCACCCTGCATAGGATCTAGGCCTAGGTCCTTCGGAAGTTGGAACGAGGTACACACCTAGGCCTTGGGAGGTAACTAAGGGGTTTAACTACCTGCCTTGCTAATTAATTTTTTAAACAACTCCTTATCATGATAATTTTACTTAAATTTTTAATAGGTATAAAATTTATATTTTTCAGGTTCAGCACGGCAATATGAAGTGTTAATTCATCAGAAATACCTGTACAAGTTAGTCATTGTTCACTGTTCAAATTTCGTTATTTTTAACTGCAAAAATTATATAGGATTTGTGATAAAAATTATTGATACCTTTAGAGAACCAAATAATTTGTTTGTAAAAATCTTGATGCTTACCTATATGTATATATCAAATCATGTATGTAGCTATATTATAATATGTATTGTATATATATATGAACTATTTGTGAAGTTATCTTAAATAAAATGCTCAAAATTTTCGACATGCACAATTTCAAATGCTTGTGGAAAGCAAACCCTTGGAGATCCCATGCCAATTTTTTGCTTGAATATGCTTCATCTAAAGGTCTTTACTTACGCCAATTTTCATGACCTTGAATTTTGAACTCTGACCTGAGGTCAAGGTCAAAGGTGAAATATAAATGCAACTTTTTTTAACAGAATGTACACATACTGTGCATAAAATGAAAGTTATTCTGCTGTCTTTTCTGAGCATTTTGACACCAAAATCATTAAAATCCATCCATTAGATCCTGAGTTACGCTGCTGACCCCAAATTTGGGGGGGTCATTACTCCCAAACTATTTGACCCAAGTGGCTAAAATTTGGTCATGCTTCATTATTCATCATACCCAACTACCACACCAAAAATCATTAAAATCGGTGAGATGAGTGGCAGAAATCACCAAAAAGTGTGCACACTTGACATAGAATGCCTCCTTCCTCCTTAAACAGACAGCATTGTAGGGACCAGCTGATCTGTTGCTGTTTGGTGTCCTTTGTAAATATTTCATCTCTCTCATTCCAACTTTTTGCATTTTCTGACATAGCTCTTGTGCAATTTTTTTTTTAAATTGAAAGTTATGAATTTTGAGCAGACACTACTGAATTTTAAAATGTATAGTTTGTATAGTTTTGGAAAAAATGTTTGCCTAGAAATGCAATTTCTAAATATATGAGAATTTGCTGATCAGTAATAGTGGTGTAAAAATAGGCATATGCATATAGTTTTTTCTTCCACAACCACTTACTGAATAACAACTTTTTATTTATATTATTGTATTGAGAATCTCTGCACCCTGATTCCACCATTTTATACAAACATGCATAGTTGTTTATACGCACAATTTCAATCAGCAAAACATTCTCACAATAATAGTTGGTGTGTACCTTATCCCAAGAAAAAGCCTGTATCACTAGTTATTACAGCATTAACCCTTAACCGCCGAGGTCTATTTATTTCCATTATTTTTTTAAATATATTAATAATTGTGGTAAATGAGATGCAAAGAAGCAGTGTAGGCATTAAATTTATACTTCTTCTTTTATTTATATTTTTAATGAAGGTGGATGAAATCGGGCACCACGGCACATGGAGCTAAAAATATGTGAAACTCTACGGAGAATAAAACATTGAATTCAACTCAAAAATTTTATTAACATATTATAAACTATTACATCAAACATATTAAATGGGTTTGGAATTGCATATTACATTTATATATATTATTACAATTGAATCAGGATATGGAATTTATTGATTCCTAATATGAAATTCTGTGAAACATTTGTTTATTTGTGCAATGCACAAATAAACATTACATTTTTGGCAGAATGTTACAATTCGTCTCTTGCAACCAACCATTTTACACATATGCCTAACAGAACCAACATCAGGCAAATGATGGAGACCATCATATCGTACATCAATATCAGGTAGAGGTAAGCCCTGATTCCCAACTTTTTTGGGGGTTGTTCGATAGATGGTCTCTTTCTTTTGCTTGTTTGTGTCACTTTCCCAGCAAACATCAAAGCCTTAGCTACCCTAACTTTAAAATATGATAACTTATTTTGCTTTCGAGGAGGAATATCCATAGCATTGCATGACCTCTTGTACATTAGCCAAGCATTGACTAATGCCATATCAAACAAATGCCAAATAATTCTGTGGTAATATTTTTTTGATTTGAATGAGAATCTATAGAGAGAAACCATCTGGTCATGTAAGTCTACCCCACCCATTGCTTTGTTGTACTCATGTACAGTATTTGGACAAGTTATTGTTACATTCTCCTTTGTCTTACGATCAAACCTTTCCTTTTGAACAACAGGATACGCTGTGGCAAAAGTTGATAACACATGAACAGCCCTGCTGTCAAACCACTTGATTGCTGTTACTCTTTCCCCATCCACATTTGCATCCCATTCCTCAAAAGTACCTCTACTTTTAGCCTGCATTTCTTTATCTGAAGAAAATGTGAGACCTGGCAACCTTCTTGACTGAACAGTGCCACAAGACCATATTTTACGTTTTGCTAAGCAAACTTGCAATGGCAAAGATGTAAACCAATTATCATAAAACAGTCTGTATCCTTTGCCATTTGGAATGCTTTGAGCTAAATGCAAAACTATATTTGAACTAGCCCCAAGATCAGGAACTGTAGGGTCATCAACTGGTTGAATCTTTCCAGTGTATGGAATAAAATCGTACACCATTCCCTCTTTGTCAGCTAACACAAAAAATTTGAAACCCCATTTGTGCAGTTTCTTTGGGATATATTGTTTTAGTGCAGAATGGCCTTTGAATGGAATGATAGACTCATCTATGCATATATCTCTGATCATTGGAATTTCTTTAAATTTAGCTCTCAAATGTTCCACGAAGGGGCGTACTTTAGCTATTTTATCATCACCAGACAGCTGAGAATTATCTACAAAATGAATATTACTTTTTATCTCTTCCCACCTATCACGAGTCATCAAGCTTGTGTAACGCTCATCTTTCATACCATCATTCCAGTGCTCACGAGTATTACTTATTTTACAGAGGCTAAACCAAATACAGTCCCAGCCACTGCTCAAATTCTTCCCTAGTCAATTTTAGAGGACGATTTACATTTTTCTGCACAGAATATAAATTACTTTGACTAACAATAATATCAAGAATATCTTTATCAATAAATTTCGAAAAAAACTGAAATGGGCTCACTAAGTCATCCTCGATATTTTCTGATACGCGAGAGTCATTTTCAAAGTCTGGTTCAGGTGGAATAGGCTGTTGACTGGTAACTTTTTTCCAGATAGGGGTACGCTTCTGCGAAGTCTGCTTTCGTCTTTTCTCATTAGATACAGACAAGGGTGAATGGTTTTCGACGCATAAGACAACTGTGCTAGAAGACAAAATATTGTCCTCTGATTCACATTCTGAAGCTGTACCTTTATAGAAAAAAAGAAGTTCAAGTTAGAAATATACTTTTTCATCCAATATTTTACTACAGAGGGGATGTAAGAGTGTTTGTATTATAGAGATTTAATTGACTATACTCTTCTGTATTCAGTATTTATTATTCATTTATATTAATTCTGTAGCTATCTACTTTTGAAAAAAATATGAAAAGCTTACTTGACTCGTTAGGTCTGAACTCTTCTAAATTTTCTCTTTCATCTCCTTCTGATATGGTCTCTTCATCACTTGTTGCAGCAACTGTACAATAGCGTG
Source organism: Bathynomus jamesi (assembly GCA_023014485.1). Taxonomy (NCBI): domain Eukaryota; kingdom Metazoa; phylum Arthropoda; class Malacostraca; order Isopoda; family Cirolanidae; genus Bathynomus; species Bathynomus jamesi. Next base: position 4,082 of record JAJOZX010009660.1, on the reverse strand, counting down.
ACTTCTTCTTACAGTTTCCAGCATAAAAGTTACCAATTGCTATAGAAATTGATGCATGTCCAGAAGATTCACTTGTTCCTAGAAGCAAATTGGAAAAAAAATTACTACAACTTATGAATTGCCATCTGCTCTTTATGACACACACACACACACACATTTATATATTATATTAATTTATATATTAATTTATTTATGCATTTATTTCAAACTCTCCATGAAATAATTAAATCAAATGAATTATTTCCCCCCTAAAATTCATTTTTATAAAAAAGCATGTGTTGCGGGGAAACCCTTCTAAACCCGTGCTGATCATTTTCGAGCACCATGTTCTAGATCATCTAATGATAGTATAAGTAATTTTATACTCTAAATTTTACTCTAAATATAGTCTAAAATATATATTTGAGAGCTACAAATTATTATAGAACTATATCTTACCTGGTAATGATTCCATGGTCTGGTAAAGTTAGGTCCGTGGACTGCATCACCAACATCTGCTGCAGCATTACCTATAATGGCGCTAAATTCTAACAATTTTAAATTTCGTGGAAAAGCATTGCTTGGTAACTCCACAGAGTTGGCCGAAAACAGCCATCATGGCGTACCTGACAAAAATGCAACAATTTTGGATATATTTCCATTTTTATTTTGGTGTCCGATAACGGACACTACGGCGGTAAAGGGTTAATAGTAATAATGCGAGATTTGTTTTATTGTATGTCATTTCACAGCTGCACATTAATAGTAATACGTGAGAATGAAATATTGCAATGAACTTTGATCCGCATATTAATATTAATTATTGCATATTATATAACTGATGATTTGCACAATATCTAAAAATGGTACTCGAGTCATCTTTTAACATTTACTTCAGCATTACTATATTGTTAAAATTTCAAATTAAGCAGATTTATTTCCCTTATTTTATTAGGATCATAGAATTTGTGGTTAATACTTTTGCAATTTTTTCATACTTGAAGAAAAGCTGAATTTTTAAGTTCTGTATTTTAAAAGAAGTGTAACCTCACAAACAATTGAGGCGATCATGAGGGATATGAGATGCCAGTAAGGATATTAGTGAAACTATTTTTATGAAAAGGATTTTAGTTAAATTTTTCAAGTCGTATATACATGTCATAGGATTTTATTTCAATCATGAGTCTAGTATTTTGTTGCTGATTCAGAGACCTATATATAAAAATATATATTGCCAAAGTGTACCCCAAGAGCATTCTTCATGGGTTTTGTCCTACCTCCCATATTTATACTTTTATAGTTGAATGTTTACTAAACAATTTCTCCAAATGTTGTGATTGTCACTGTGGAATAACTCTCTCTCTCTCTCTCTCTCTCTCTCTCTCTCTCTCTCTCTCTCTCTCTCTCTCTCTCTCTTGGTACCTCCTCGGTATGGGCCGCAAGGCCTTTTGAGGTACTTCTTTTCCTTGTAACTCCTTGTAACTCCTTGTAACTCTCTCTCTCTCTCTCTCTCTCTCTCTCTCTCTCTCTCTCTCTCTCTCTCTCTCACCTAGGTAGGATAGGAGAGTGGTCCGAAAAATGGCAAATGCCGTTTAACTTGGGTAAATGCAAAGTGATGCACATTGGCTACGCCAATCCCAAGTCGGACTACTCGATGTTGGGCAGTAATATCGAGGTGACTGATTTAGAAAAGGACTTGGGTGTGCTAATTAGCAGCGACCTTAAGTTTACGAAACAGTGTGTAGAGGTGGAAAAGAAAGCCCAGAAACTATTGGGTTATATCAGGAGGCAATTTCAGTTTCGGAACAAGGAGATTGTGCTCTCACTGTACAATTCCCTTGTTCGGCCGTACCTGGAGTATGCTGTGCAGTTCTGGTCGCCCACCCTCAGGAAAGATATTGAGAGGCTGGAGCGAGTGCAGGCGAGGGCCACAAAGTTGATCCCTTCCGTTAGGCATATGGGCTACAATCGACGGTTACGCGCCCTGAACTTGTTTTCGCTTGAAACTCGGAGGCTGCGCGGTCAACTGATCGAGGTTTTCAAGCTCTTACGAGGGTTCAACGATGTCGATTTTAGAAGTATGTTTAGTTTAAATGATAACCCAACTCGCAACAATGGTTGGAAGTTGGATTTGAAACGGTTTAGGACTAGTGTGTGTGGGAATTACGTTACGTATAAGATCTGTGACACATGGAACAGGTTACCTTCGGAAGTTGTGAACAGTTCCTCTGTGGATCAGTTCAAGAAAAGGTTAGACGAAATCTTGCACACTATTTGAGTGTGTAAAGACATTTAGGACCTCAGTCTGCGGAAATTTCTTTTCCTGTAAAATAGTTGATATCTGAAACCAACTTCCCTCAGAGGATGTTTCCAGTCAAAGTGTAAATCTGTTTAAAAAATAGGCTAGACAAAGTACAGAACACACTCATAGTTTAAGATTAAAACCTCAGAAAACTCTGCAGGAGTTCGCTTGCTCGGTGTCTCTGTGAGCAAGCTAAATATAGAGCTATTTATATATTCTCCACTTTCCTGTAAAATTTCCTTGGCTACTTTTCCAGGGTCAAGGTATTTTCTTCAACCTTTTTCCGTACCTGCCTCTGGCAGGGAGGGAGCGGAGGGTGGGGAGAGAGCCTTCTACTTTTCTATCCAGTTTTCTACTACTGCTAGCATAGTTGAAAGACAAAATTTTCCCTGGCACCCGTTGCCATTGGTACCTCCTCGGTATGGGCCGCAAGGCCTTTTGAGGTACTTCTTTTCCTTGTAACTCCTTGTAACTCTCTTCTCTCTCTCTCTCTCTCTTCTCTCTTCTCTCTCTCTTCTCTCTCTTCTCCTCTCTCTCTCTCTCTCTCTCTCTCTCTCTTCTCTCTCTTCTCTCTCTCTCTCTCTTCTCTCTCTTCTCTCTCTTCTCTCTCTCTCTCTCTCTCTCTCTCTCTCTCTTCTCTCTCTTTCTCTCTTCTCTCTCTCTCTCTTCTCTCTCTCTCTTCTCTCTCTCTCTCTCTCTCTCTTCTCTCTCTCTCTCTTCTCTCTCTCTCTTCTCTCTCTCTCTCTTCTCTCTCTCTCTTCTCTCTCTCTCTCTCTTCTCTCTCTCTCTTCTCTCTTCTCTAAAGGAATTAGTAAAAAAGCTTGAAGCTAGGCTCGTAGCACTGGAAATCCATCCCAGTAGACAAGATCAAACTAAAAACAAACAAGCAGATTTAAATTGTAAAATTAAGCATCTAGAGCAAAGCGTGGCACGCTTGGAAAACACGGTGACTATTCCGGAAAATGGAACGGAGGACCAAGAATTCAAATTGGTCAAAAATAAAAGACCCTCCAAACCAAAACCAAAACATAAGGATTTGGAACCCATTACCATCAAAAATAAGTTTCACTTACTTGCTGATGAGGAGGATGAATCCTTTTTAATTGGGGATTCTATGGTAAGGAATCAAGGGGACTTTTTCGGAGCAAGACGGGCGACCAAGAGAAAGCTCCGATGTTTTCCGGGTGCCACAAGCCAGATAATTAATAGGGAATTAGGCAAAATTAATATCAAAAATAAGAGTTGCCCTATCATTGTCCATGTTGGTGGCAATGACGTTTTTATGGGAGGGACAGGAGGCAGACAGAGCCATTATTAAAGAATTTAAGAACCTAACTGACAAGGTTAGGGATAGGACAGACATGGGTATGGTCGTAGGAATTCTCCCTCGAATGCGTGCTAGTGACTATACTCTAAGTAAAGCCATTAGCATAAATAAAAGAGTTAAACGCATGTGTGATGAAAAAGGCCTAAAGTTTGTCGATTTTTGGCCTACATTCCACGGAAATGGGGAATACTTTGGTACGGACGGGATACATTTTAACCAGAAGGGGAAAAAGAAGTATGGTGATTTACTGAACATTAATTTGTATAATCTTTTTAAACTAAGACCCCCCAAACCAGCAATTGATCCTGCTCCCCAAACGGTTAAACCTACTCCCCCAGCAGTTAGCCCCCCTCCCCCAGCAGCAGTTAGTCCCCCTCCCCCAGCAGCAGTTAGTCCCCCCCCCCAGCAGCAGTTAGTCCCCCTCCCCCAGCAGCAGTTAGTACCCCTCCCCCAGCAGCAGTTAGTCCCCCTCCC